>VXAC01006999.1:634157-682540 GCA_013399225.1 Rhipidura dahli
AAAAAGTTTGATCCAAAGTCGCTGTGGAAAAGATTTTCCAGCACTTTGGATTGGATTCTTAATACATGTATAAAAGTGCACTACTATTTGTAATAATCTGTTTCAGCAGTTTTAAAGGAAACAGAATCTCTTGGAAATCCCAGTGACTTGTAAGAAGAATAGTTAAATCTTTAACAGAAAAATGATAAAGTCTTTAAATCTTTGCTGGGGTTAAAAGAATTCATACAGTTCATGATGAATGAGCTTGAAATAATTTAGAAAAAAGTTAACATGTTTTCTGTTGCTCTTATTATCAGCTCCAGCACACAACCAGTGTTTCCCATTCCATTTACTGTAGGATCTTTCTAAATAGTCATGTGAGAAAAGTCCAGTTTCCTTTGCCTTTGAAGAGTGCCTAACAGGGAAATATAAGAGACGTTTGATCAGAAGACAAGCAGAATAGTAATGGAAGTGAGAGCTTAGTAGTGAGAAAACAGGAAGCAAATTCTACAGCCAAGGAGAACATGTGTAGACACAACATTCATCAGAGTTGCATTCATTAGCATCAGGAATTAATTTGGCTCAAGATTCTTTCTGCAGGGAGGGAAAACACTCCTTTTATTTGATTATATCATAACTAGGGTTCACACTTGTTACCTGAAAAAGTCAAGCCTGTCCAGCTATAAGAGAAAAAGCAACGCATTCACCATTAAAAATATATCTTGAGCACCTTAGCCATAAAAGTTCCGTGTGTTATTCTAGCCAGGTTTTTGGTATTCATTTGGTAGCAAATGAACTTAAAGGCATCAGAATTCATTCCCCACACATTACTTGAACCAGACATGGACACAGATGGTTGCCTTGACTTTGGGAGGAAAGTTTTATTTTGCAAGATAACACTGTCTTTAAACCAGCTCTTTCTCACTTTCTATTAGCACTAATAAATATATATTTTTTTATTTTTTTCTTAAGAATTTTACAATTATACTGACAACATATTGCATTTAAGTTTGTTTTTCAACAATTACTTTTTATTATACATATACCAAACCTAATATAATACAAGTATGCCTTTGCTATAAAGAGGAAAATTTGCTTGACACAATAATTCACCAATCTGTGAGCTGCGATTTTACTAAAATAATGTCCCTTAAATTTTGCTCATATTTTCCTGCTTTCCAACATCACCTTTTAATTCTTAAACATACTTCTTCTGATTAGTCCATCTGAAGAACTAGATTTACACAACTATGTAATTTGTAAACCAATCTCATTAATTTAAATGGAAAAGGCTATTTTTCTTGGGGTATAATACAATATGATACCTAAACTAAAATACAGAGTTGAAGACTGTTCAGGCTCAACACAGAACAAACTTATTTTTCAATCACTCACAACCTTTATACACCCTGAAGAAAAACTAATGAGTAATGCCTGATAATGTTTATCTATTTTTCTTGTTTCTTTTAGCAACCTCCTGAAAGTTTGAATCCTGATATTTTTCGTTATGAATGTGATAGCTTAAGGGCATTTTGGATTATTTTAAATTGCCTGCTGTAAGTCAAACAACACCTTATTTTGTTAATAATACCTGAAAATCTGAGAAATTTACTTGTTAAAAAAAGCTTCCACTCAATAATACTGTAGTAGGACAAGTCAGAAATGCAGCAAGTTTTCTGGGAATACTGACAAACAAGCCTTTCAATGCAGAGGCTTTGCCTCATAAATGCAATATCATTGAGAGGCTTTGCCTCATAAATGCAATATCATTGCAAAGTATATTCTACTTCTCTCTACAAATAATATGGAGAAAAAAATTACTATTGAGTAAAATTGTCTCAAATTTCTCAAAAGTATCCCTGGAAAATTCTGCTTCAAACTTCTCTGATAATAGTTGTGTCATAGTATTGAGTCTATCTTCTACAGGAGAGGAGGGATCTGAGGAATGAAGAGGCACCTACATGGCTGGAAGAGACACATTTTGCTGTGACAGCTCATGGACAAATGTCTTCTGAAGGGAAAGGCTTATTTTTGGTGAATGATGACTTCAGAAAAAAAAAAAAATGACTAAAAGGAAAAGTGAATGGCAGAAATAGACTGAAAATCAAAACACTTGTAATAAAGGAAATAATATTTTGAAGAATATGAACTGAAACTAAGAATTAGGGATAATAAAAAACATAATTTTAAAGCTGTGGCTTGTTTATATTTACAAATTAGTTGACACTTATTATGACCACTTGAATATCTTTGATACCAGAGCTAATGAGGCAACAGGGACTCAACTACTCTGGCTGCATATGAAACACACATCTTGCTAATCTATTTCTTTTGTGGGGTTCAAATACTGTTTTGACCTACTGGCACATAATACTTTGAGCTGAGCTAAAGGTATGTCTTTATAGTCACAATGAAGGCAAACATGAATTAGCTGTAAATGGGTTAATGTGGCCACTGATAAAGTCTATCTGTGCTAAAAAGGCCATGAAATTTTCCCAAGAAGAAAGATAAAGCAACTTTTTCATCTCTGTTTTACCACATCTGGGCTGCTTCCAGTCCCTGTACTAGCTTATGCTGCTGTATAAATGTATTTTGTCTAAAGTTTTTTTTTTGTTAATAGTTAATGAACAAAAACCCATGGTACAAAAAAATAAAAAAAACCCTGGAAAGGTCTGAGCACACACTTTTTCCATCTCATATTTTCCACTTTTACACTACCTCAACTAATTTTTTCTTTCCATATTTTTCTTTTGTCTTCCCTTAATTTCCCTATTTCACACCAGCTTACTTGAATTGGCACTTTCAACCACACATATTTCTTATGAGAAAGAAGTTCATTATGATCAGAGAACCCAAAGCTGTGTTGTGGGAGGGGAAATGGATCACTTTCTCAGGCATCTAAAGCTCCAGAAGGCAACATATCTCAGAAGGAAGATACTGAAGCAGATACTTATTAAGTTGAAATAGCCAAACAATTTAAATTTACTCACTAAACACACACTCCCATCCCTGAACCTTTGGATGCTATTCGAAAAACCCCTATCCTTTAAGGGAGGGAATTAAAAAAAATCAAAGTTAAAATCAAAGCCCAGAGAAGATACTATTCACTCCACCAAAGATTCAAGAACTTACCATCAAAGGAGAGGTAACCTCTTACCTATTTGTTATTGATACTGGAGCTCCAAAGTATTGCAACCTACCCTTATTTGCAGGTTAATTGCCTAAAAAATAATAATTTCTCTGCACTAGGGAAAGCAGTATATTTAAACTCTTCCTCAAATAGTGCTTACTAGAAAGAAAAGTGAATTTATACTACTCCAATATCATCAAAGAACAGCAAATCAAGTGTCACAATATGATTCACAATATCAGCTTTTAAATTTGAATTCCTTAGAATCCATGTTATTAATACAGGAAATGTGTAACAACTAATGAAAACATATTATCTCCCACCAATTTTATATTCTGGTTACTATATCTTATTATATCATGTTGACAATCACTGGGAGTGTATTTTTGTCCATTGGTAAACACCAGACAAAATTTCCAGAAAGTCCACAATAATTTACTTTTATCAATCAGGACATAGAACCAGACACTTTTATGATGTCCAAACATTACACTCTTATGAGAAAATGTCATCTTATGAGCTCCAGCTCTCCTCATAGTGAGATACTGAATCCCCAGGCATAGCAGTAGCTTGTGGACAAAACCACCTACCAATTTTTCCACAAAATCATATAATGGTTTGTGTTGGAATGTACCATCAAAGATAATTTAGATCAAATCCCCACAATGGGCAGGACCATCCTTCACTTAGATCAGGTTGCTCTAAGCCCTGTCCAACTTAACTTTGAACACTTGCAAAGCTTCTTTGCCCAGCCTGTTGTCTCACAACCCTTTTCACAAAAGTTTTTTCCTTACACCAAATCTAAATTTACCCTCTTTCAGTTTAAAACCATTGCCCCTTGTCCTGTTATGGATTTATGTACCCTTGACACTATAACAGGCTCCACCTTAGGATCCCACAAAAAGTCCAGGTAAAGGTTTCCGGTTCCTCTTTTATTATTTCTCAGGTTACCATTTGAGCTCAGCACTACTAATGCTAACTGAGATCATTCAGAGAGAAGAATACAGTTAATCAAACTTATTCTATAGAAATCCTGTCACTACAGGCCCCAGTAAAAAAGTCTTCCCCTGTCTTTTTTATAAACTCCCTTTATTGAAATGCTGCAATAAGGTCTCCCAGAGCTTTTTCTTCTTCAGGCTGAGCCACCTCAAATTTGTCAGTCTTTTTCACAGGAGAGGTATTCCAGCCCTCAGATAATTGTCTTGGCCCTCCTCTAAACCTCCTCTAACAGGTTAATGTTTTTTATGTGCTGGGCATCCCAAAGCTGGTTGCAATACTCAGGTGGGGTCTCATGAGAGCCAGAATTGAGTCGGAGAATGACCTCTTGACCAGCTGGCCATGCTCCTTTTGATGCAGCCCAGGACATGACCAGCTCTCTGGGCTGCAAATGCACATTGCTGACTTATACCAAACGTTCCATCCACCAGTGCCCCTAAGGCCTTCACAGGGCTGTTCTCAATCCATTCCTTCAGTATGGTAGTGATATTGGGAATTATCATAGCCCAGGTGCAGGACCTTGCATTTGGCTTTGCTGAACTTCATGAGGTCCACACGGTACCATTCATCAGTACTTATGCTTATTTCTTCTTCTGGAATCACATGAATGATGGGAAGTGGCATCAGACCACCACTTCAAGTAATGCTGCAGAGGCAATATGCTTAATTTGGACATTCTTGCCTGTAATTATCAAGAGAAAAGGGACCAAATACCAGCACTTGCTAATCATACTCTAGCATCTGTTAACTATCCAGTTTGAAACTTTCTTACTCATTTCATGCCAGCTCTTGTATGATACTCCCAGTTAATATCATATTGCATTAAACTTACAAAAACTACTGTCTGGCATCAAGCCTTTTTGGCAACTCCTGAAAATATTTAAACTGATTAATATTGTTTCTGAATTTTGTCCTTCAGTTTCCTGATTTGAAATTATTTAGCTTTATGAGTTTTAAGTATGAATCATACGAGGACCTTTGGAGATGATTTAACACAATATATTTTTTTTCTAATAACTTACTTCCAAAAAGTAAATAAATATATAACAACTATTTTCCAAAACACTGTGACTGAAGTGGATCTTTAACAATGCCCACAGTATGTCCAACCTTAGTCTGAAAACTACTGTTTAATTTTAAATTTAAGCATGTTGGTAAATTAACCACAGTATTTTAAATACTGAAACAAAAAAGGAGTATATTTTAAATAGTGGTGGGCAGGGTAGGTGTCTATTCAAGTTCAAGTAAAATCTCTAAATCTCTCCTTTCTCTGAACTGCTCATCCAATAAAGGATGTTCTTAGAAGAGAAATCGGATATGGGCTTTTCTGACATTTAAAGAACTTTTGCTCCCAAATCCTTTTATAAAGGAGTTATTCAATGAAAGTGAGTTTTGATTCTATGTTTCATATTGCAGTACTGCATATAATTGTGTGTTCAATAACTTGTCATAATACAGAATACCAAAACTAATAAATGATTCATAGCTCTAAAAATATCCTGTTATACATGAAGTTCAGCAGAGAGAATAAGTTTTATCTGCATTTAAAGTTAGAACAATGTTGATGGTATTTAATGTTTCCTAACATGTACAAATTTGTTGTTCCATTCTTTGTCAAATAATAATCCTCTTAGTTAATAAAAAGAGAGCTGCCATTTCAGTTTAAAACTTAAAAGAAACACAAAACTCCATGAAGCCCCTTGGAATCACTTCCCAGAGCAATTCCAAAATTAAAATGTACTAACTCCGTTACGCCCAACCACATAATAGTATAGATGTAAAGGTCTACATAAACAGAGGAAGACCCTGGAAACATCCCCCAAAGCCTTCTGTCCACCCTATTCTGCAAGCATGATTGACTGTGTCATGTTTATTGTTAGCCCATCTGGACAACAGGTGCAGTACTTAATGGCCAGAGTGTACTTGATTATTGACTAGTGAATATTTCTGCACAACACAATAGGCCGCAGAATGACCCTCAGTAACAGACAGACTTCCTACCCATTTCTACATTCAAAACCTCTCAAACCAAAATGAAACAGTTTTTACCCTATCTGGAAGTGTGGTATAGAGCTTAAACATACAATTCACATTCATCACATACTAAGCTCGTCAGGCTTGTATACAGTCAATTTATGGAATAAAATCTTTTTAAAAAGTATGAATTGCGAGCTTGGGGACCTTTATGCTTAAAGTTTACTTACAAAATGTAGATAGATTGCTACACTAAAACCACAGAAGATCCTCCACATGATTTCTGCCAATCTATCTAAAGCTCAGTGAAGCTGATCCCAGGGAGACTTTTCCACTTACTCCTCAGAGAATTCACTTTGGACCCGTTTCTAATTGAGTATATAAAAGATTACTTGGATGTTTTGGTAAAACTACCCAGTAAATTAGTCAATCTCAAATTTTATTAGCCACAAAGCATTACAGTGGTCATATAGTTGAAGAACACTGAGGGAATTGAAGGCGTATTAGTCATTTATTTAGGCAGATACCAGAGATCAGTACCCAGTACAGGATGTTAGTTGTAACATTAAGCTAATTGGCTAATAGTTGCAGCAGTTCTTAAACAGTTTTGTACTGAGAGGTGTGACCCCTTCTTGAACCAATTTATGTAAATCCAGAGGGAGTCCTAAATTTATTCCAGTTTCATGAATGTATGGTCTGGATTAAGAAACCAAAAGCAAGAAGAGTATGCATAAAACCAACTGTGTAAACAAAACACCTAAAATTTACACGCTGTCAGCTTGAAAACCTTCTGTTTAACAAATTACTTGAGAAATTAAATGTCTAAAATAAATTTAATAATTTGGTATTAAAAACATTCATATTTCATCCAGTGCATATTTCAGTTTTTTTCTTCTCAACCTGTAGTTTTTTTATTCTTTTTCTTTTCTTCTTTGGCTGTTTATCTAGTTGCAAACTTTTGTAAATGTGAAATATTTTAAGAAGACCTTTGGAAATGGCCTGAGGTAATTTCAAACTTAACAGACCCTGTCCCACCAGAGCTCATTACAGTGCATTTTATAACAAAGTACCCTCTACTTAATTTTCAGAGCTTAGCCAAGCGTACTAGAAATGCAGCTGCATTAAGTGCAATTAATGGTATAATAAAAGCAGTGGAGGACTGTTTAAGACCCAAGAACCAGCATTAAACAGGGAATCCATGTTCTCTAACAGTCAGTGATGTGTCAGAGTTCCAGAAGTGTGAGATTGTCACTGCTAGGGAAGGAAAAAAAAAGACAAAAAACCAGCATGTGTTGTTAGGGGGAAAAAAAAAGATCTTCTGTCCTTCAACAATCCCAAAAGGTAGACTAAAGGAGGATTAAAAAAATATTCCCTCCAGTTATGCCACTAGCATCCCCCTCTCTCTTTGAGCAGGAGTCCAAAACAATAAACTCATATTCCCACTAGTGAAGAAAACAGGCAAATTCAATTCTAGAAAAAGTGATATTAATGGTAAGTGATTCATACAATACACAGAATGATCCGGTTTCTTAACTAACAAAGTTTACTTTCAAATAACAGAAAGGAAAAGGAAAGAATATTTTTGTGACAGTATATTTTATTTAATTTTTTTAAAATAAACTGAGTCATATCACAACTGGACTGTTGATTATAAAAGCTCTGCAACTGTTAAGTATGGGATTATCTTGAAAACTAAATTGTCATCCCTGGGAATGAAGTCAATCCTCATTTGAAACTAAACAAGAAACACTGTGTTAAAGACAGAAGACAACCAACCTCCCCTGACTAATTTCTGACAGAAGTCTACTGAGCTCTCACGAAGCAACTAGTGACTAAATTCTTCTATATGGGACTAATCTCTTTTTGTTTTGTTTCTAGTTTTGAACCTTATTTTCATGTATTTAACTCAATTATTTTCTTTGGCAGAAAAGATCAGTTAATTCATGTGAGTGGGCCTTCCGATTCACAGACAGTAAGTGGCTTACAACCTGGCTTTATGGTAAAATTTGAAAGCACAAAAGCCCTTGGTTATGCATGGCTTGTAGATTTCATAGTAATTCATTTTGTACACACTAAATATAAAAAAAGCCTTTCATGAGTGCTGAAGATAAAAAAAAGTAATCATTTTGTGCTCTGCACAAGAATAACAGATTTCTAAATTGTGAAATAAAAACAATTTCAAATTTTCAGTGCATAAGTACTGTAAATACAAAACCAATAAGAAAACCCTCAGAATTTCAATGCGACTTCTCCCAGTAATGGATAAATGAAGTAAACCAGATTTTGTTTTACACTTCCCTTTTCTAGCAAAAATTACACACTAACCATATACTGCTTATCTTTAAAGTTGATTTCGGGTGTTAAGGGACATGGATAACGAACAAAGAAACAAACAAACCAAAAACCTCCTACACCTGTTATTTATGGACTAGACTGATGGCAACTTCCAAGTCAACTCTGGCTGAAAACCCTGTATATGGACTTGGAAATAATCAACAGTGTGTAGAAAGATAAAACCTACTTTAACAGTAGATCTCATTACTCTCAGAAATACGTAGAAAAAATAAAACACATGTATTTTTCCCGCTTGCAAAGCATATGAATACAGGTATTCCTGATGTTCTATTTATCCAGTGCTATATTCTGGGTTGTGGAGACATTTTCAATATGTTATTGAGTCGTTTCTCTTTCCTGTTTCCTCTGTTTTCTGGACATCAAACATAGGGGCTGTGCCTCCACCAAAACTGTTTTGCTGCCAGCTTCAGCTCTTTTTATTTACAGCATTCTGTTACCTCTACCATTCTTTACAGTAGCATAATTCTGCAACCATCACTTCAGTATCACAAGAAAGTAACTGTATTTATATAGGCTTAAATAGACTGCAGAGAACAGATGATCATGTTAATTCAGTAGATTATTTAATTGACACTCACGTTTCCTACTACTGTCTATGATCACACATTAGATAAAGTATCTTTTTATATTGTATTTACATGTCCTATGATGTAATTCTGAAAAAAATATCAGCTACTGCTCAGTAAAACACTATAATTACTGCTGAAATAACCACAGTGGTGTGGACAGTGTTGACAATATAATAATAATAATAAAGCCTAGGAAATGTAAGTATTAATGGTACAAGTTTCTATAAAGACTAAAAACTAAAACTGAAACAATGGGAATAGAAACTGAAATGTATCTACGGTAAGGAATTACTACCTCTGCCATTAAACCAAGAAATGATGATTTAGTTTATCTAAAGATACATAAAAACATCACATCTTGCTGTTACCAGGAAAGTAATAACAACAAATCAACGTGAGTCTCTGGGAAATTATTTAGTGTTTGCAAACTACTGAAGAAAATTCAAGAATACAAAGAAAGAAATCTCTCCATAATCCCATTCCAGTTTGGAGATGTCATGGTGCGCTAAGGAAGTCAAAAAAGCTCTTAAGTTGGAAGGTGCAGAATTTGAAGAGCAGTACAGCTAGTGACAACCACTACCTTGAAAGCTAGGAGGAAGGCCAGATAACTCAGTTTCCCTTTGGGAAACCTGAACAGTTAGGTCTTACAGAGCACTCTCAAGTAGAATGATAAAACTAATTTACCAGGGAAGAATAAACAGGCATTTAAAAATATAAAGCATGAAAGATGGAACTGCAATTATTTTCTGAGAAGAAAGGGAAACATATTTTAAGTAAGACAGCAAGGATTTTTACTTCAATATCCATAAACTAGGAAAATAGAAGTTGAGAGGAACTAGGAACTGGTGACATGTGGAAGAGCCTTTTTACACCAAGCTGGAGTTTGAGTTGAGCTCATATTTCTAATTGAGAATTTTGACGCAAGTTGGTGGTCTCACACCAGCTCTCAGTAAACAATCATATATCAATTTTAGGATGCTCTACACTGATTCCTACAACAAGGCAAGGAAAACTGACCAGTCTTGGAAGTCAAACTCTCAAACCCACTGATACTTCATTGCCAGGTTTGAATGTGCCTCTGAAGCAATAAGTAAAGAGCTTGTTAGACACGTCTATTCTGATTCTAAACATTTTTTTCCCTCGTAAAAGGTAGTTAGCTGTTAAGAAACAGTTTACCTAACATCCTTTTGTAAGAAGTAAAAGAAAATAGTCTGGAATAAGAAGAAAATATTTCCACACTGGCTGAATGAAAAGCTGTCAGGCGGTGGAAAGCATGTTGAAAAATCTAAGTCATTAGGTATGTATTTACCAGAAGCTGAATGTGGTCTCTTCATCTCTTTTTTCATGCCTTTATCTCCTCCACAGAAAGAATGTTTTGCAAAATTTGTGTGTACCTGGTCATGGCTGGGGAGGTGAATACAAACTTTGCTGAAATGTCAAACAATTTACGTGAAGTTCCACATAAGCTCACAACCACACCATCCTCCCAAAAAACCAAACCAAACTAAAAGAGCATCCAACCAAACCCCACAAACAAACCCTACAAAAACCTGGATGCCAAATCACTTTAAAACCTTATTCAGGGAAGATATGGATTTGATGACTGTGTGGGATAGTTCACTAACTGCAGAGATCTTACTTATACAACTGCAACACAAAAAAAATGTTGGCCCAGAAACAAAAATTTCAGGGTTGAAACTAAAAAAAAAAAAATCCAGGAAGAAGTATTAAAAAAAAAAATTAGAATGAATGGAAATATGTTACAGGCTTAAGATGGATAATATCTCAATATTGTTAATGCAATGATGATCACTACACTAAGCACTGGCAACCAGGTCATGGTAAAAAATAAAAGAAAATTGTATTAATCGCAATCTCCAAAGGCAGGCCATAAAAGCCTTATCACACACACTGAAAAATAATTCATTAAACTATATCCCAGCTGGAAGTACTGAAAAACAAACAGAATAAAAAGACACTAAGCAGCAGGGAGAAATAAACTTTATGGAACTGTCAAAGCATGAACAATAGGAGGGGGAAAAAAAGGAAAGAAACAATAAATGTGTCTGGTTTATTGGTAAAATAGCCACATTAGGACAGACATGAGAATTAAATTTAAAGCAGAACCTGAGATAATGCCAATGCTGAAGTATCAAAATTATCCTATCACAGTTCAGGACATCCAGTACTTGCAAATTGTGGCTTGGCAGTATCTCACTGACAGTGAGAGAAACATCACTAAATGCTAATCACTCATGGAACATCAGGCACATCTCTTGAGTTATGTACCCCAAGATGAAGTGAAAGTGAAAACGTCCACATTTCAGGATTGATCGATAAAGCAAAAGTATGCACAGCCCCTATATGAGAAAGAGAACACTTTCTCAGCTAGCTTGTCTCTAGCTTTGATTTAGTGAGGAAAAGAAGTACTTTGCATAAACATTTCCAAGAGCCCTTTTGAAATGTTACATACCTTTTTTTTTCTTTTTGAGGAACAGATGGGAGAAGGGAACTCTATAGTAATGCATTCCATTGTATAACAGAGTTAAAAATAAGGAGGAATACCACACAACACATCCTGTTAAAAGAAATTAATACCAGCCACTTTGAGTCTTTGCTAGCTAGGCTTAAATAAATTTCTTCTCCAGTTTTGGCTTCATCAGTTTTTTTGCTCCCCAAAAGCTTGATTTACAATAATGTTTGTCAGCCACAGATTTTACAGGCTTCATCTGGAGCTGTGTTTTATCAGAACAGATGAAAACCTGGCCCAAAGTATATGGGCAAAGAGGCATCCAAAGCCACTGGCAACTTTGGAGAATTTCAGCCCATCCATCTACTGGGTTCTGCTGCAACTGATGGCCTTTATAAGCCAAGATGCCAGTATGTACATATGTATGTATATATAAGCAATGTACAAATGGTAGTGCACTGAAAATGTAAATGATGTTAATCCTTCCATTTGATCCTTGGTTAATTAAAATTGTTTGGTTTGGTTTGTTTTTTCTATATGCACAGAAGCATGAAGAATTTTTCAGATGAGCCAGACAGATTACAGGTGCCTAGCTTTCAGTAAAGCACAGAGGAAGCTGAAGCCCCAGATTGCTTCAGATTCTTTCATGTCACTGTTACAAAGTACTAAATCAATTATATTTGAACATAAGTCATCCACCAGTCATTGACATATGACAAAACAGACTTTAAACCATGAATTACTGACTTTACTGAATGAAAGCATGTTTTTTCAATTAAAAAAACGCTGTATATCCCGGATACAGTTTTATGAAGACTCAGTAAGGATCCATGGTAAATGTTCTCACGTAAGACATTAAGCATCTGCAAATGCCAAATTCTTGGATGGTAATTCTTTCTCTCTCTCTTTTTCCCCTTTGACACCCTGAATCCCTACTCCATGTTATGGACTAAAAACCTGGAAATTATATCTTTGCAAAGCAAGACTGTTTTTCAGGTAGAGGAATGAATAAAATTATATTTGACACATAAAAATTTCTTTCCTCCACCCTCCTTTTTATAACTGAAACAGAGTCAAACTAATTTAAACCAAATCTGATTTAAAAATCCTGCTGAGCTGAGAGTTTTAAATACCAAGTTTCAGCCTGGAGTGAATTTTTATGGCTATGTTATAAACACCTGAAAAACAGCAGGTGCCACAGTAATATATACAGTTTGTGTTTTTATATTATTTCCTTAGTTTCAAAAGGAAACTTAGTTAAGTTCCAGTCAAAGTGAGGTTTTTTCCTAATTTTAACTTGTTATGGATATTATAGTTCAAACAAAATGCTTACAAGCCAGAAGTAATTTGGAATGAACACACATATACATATTTTACAGTTTACACAATTATCCTATTGATACATTCGTCATTTGGTTAAAATAAAAAAAACCAAACACTTCCATTGGAAATTCTGTGAATAGTGATCAGAAAATGAAAACCCTGCCAGAGAAATTTAGTTAAGCATCTCTCAATAGTGTGTGTGTGTCAATTTAATATACTCTAATGTTAGAGTCCTCAGCTCCATACTAACTTCCATATTCAGTCAAGTTCATTTAAAAGAATAAGTACTCTTTCAAAAAGTGGTAAAAATGCTTGTATTCTTTTGTTAAACATATGTGTTCCTAATCTTTCAGGCCTGAGAGTGTAACTGTTTGGAAGTACTCAAGAAAATGAATCCACATCAACTAACTGCGAATGCAAAGTGGATTTGTCAAGTTGTATTTAACTCTGCTCTCTGGACAATCTCATTCAGAAGTAAAATAGTTTTGATGCCTTTATATCTAATTCATTTAGGAAGAAAAATGAATTTTTAAAAAGTAATAAATAAAAATTAATAATCCTGAACAAGGGTTCAGCTGTGTGAATCAGTACCTTCAGAGTAAAGCAAATATGAACTTCACTTGCTGTTTGGTAGCTTACATGCACACACTCACTGCAAAACCACAGAACAGCTTCTCTTTAAATAAAAGGCAGTCCTAACTACTCGACATTTACTGGGGGAAAAGCATACACCTGGACTTTTCCTGTGAGTCATCTGATGCTATACAAATTTACACACTCCTTTATTTCAGAGTAACTCCCCTGCACCCGTCCATAACCTGGAGCAGCATTACTACTGTATTTTATACTGAATTTTGCTATATCTTCCTGACTGAATTGACAAATTATATTACTAGATTTTAAACAAATAAAAGACTACCTTTACATTAAAATCAACAATGATTTCAAAGTCTGAAGTTTAAAAAGTTTGCACATGGTTTTCCACTCACAACTTTCAGTTACAGATGTAGAGACAGTTGACATGCAAATGATTGTAACTGCATTTAAAAATATTTGCATGAAAACTTGCACGTGCAAGTGAAATAACTCTGCATTCAATTTTTTGCATACATTGGTCTAAGTGGTCTTCTTTAGGATCCAGTCTATCAAAGCTTGTAAGTACAAATTTTTCCTGAAATGAAGCAGGCTAAGTGAGATGGAACTACTTAGGAATTTACAACTTAAACATATGTTTCAGTGGCTTCCTGATTATTATATTAGTAAAATTTCAATATATTTTAAAGGGATTTAGGAGCAGATTCAGAACATCTGAATTGGGACATCTTAATCTAAGAATCTCGATCCTCAAGAGCGCTGTTAGTTGCCACTTGAAATATCTCCATACATCATTTTTCGCCTCTCCATGTTTCCACATCACCAGTGCAGCTCAGTGCCCATTTCACACAAAGCCCATGGCTGCCTGCTAAAAGTGACACACTGAGGTTATGCCTTCTGGATTGACAATAAGTGGCAGCTGACTGTCTTTAAAATAATTAATTAATTTATTTATTAATTTTCAAAACTGCCATCAAAATGATTACCCAATAACCTATACTAGCAGTCCTCAGAGGAAAGAATGAAAGCATGGCTCCTTCTAGCAGATCACCAAAATTACCAGAGGGCTGGATGCATAGCAGAAAGCATTCCTCCAAATCCAAGGTCAGCCTGTAGGCTGGGGAAAGTGGGGAGGACAGACTTGCAGTAAGGGAAAGAAACTTCAGTCTTCCCAGAGAGACAGTGGGAGCCATCTCCAGCCTCCCAGTAAACAAACCAATCAGTAGTTGAAGAGACCTGGGGAGATGCTGCACACTCTTATTCAAGCAGCTTGCTCTTCATAGGGACATGAAAAAACCTTTCCAAAGCTTCACTTTGGAGGGAGGTTTCTGTCAGGAGAAGGCAGTGGGCTTTGCAGGAGAGGTTGCCTGGCCATACTGTGTGACTGCTGCCCTCAGAGCTTCCTTCAGGTCTAGCAGCACCTGACCCATTGGCAGTCAGAATAGCATTTGAGAGGTGAGATCTGCAGCAGAAGGCCAGGCTAACACAGCTCCTGAGGTTGCTGCCTTCACCTGTACAAGTGACACTTTTTCAGCTGCACATGCACTCCCACACTTCACAGCCTGCTATTTTAAAGTAAACATGCAAAACATAAGTCTGAAAGAGTCAGGCTATGCAGCTTTACTCAGGATATGCTTAGCTGTCTGTCTACCAAGAGGAGAATGAGCTGCTGGAAACCCAGGCCTTCCCACAGAGAGGGGCATTAGCATTGAACTGATGTAATGTGAGCCACAGAGACACATCCCACACCCTCATCTCCAGGTACACGCAGTATGCTGGAAGAAACAACATTGACACGAGCGCCAGGATTATCACTGCTGTTCAGGCAAATCCAGCTAGGTCGCATAACGAACATGTTAATACAGAAAGAGAGGTAGCCTTCACAAAATGGATAGGTTAATAAAGTCCTTCTTATTACCTTTCTCTCCCTGAGTTTGTCTTTGATGTGCCATGGGAAGGCTGAAGAGAGAGTGATTGCCACTGGGGATTTTGAGAAAAAGTAGCCTCCGGCTTAATACAAAGCCTAAAGATTAGGGTAGAAGTACGTAGACTAGGAGAATCTGCTAGCTAAACATTACCACGTGTTCCTTTTCATTTAAAATACGCAATTTCTTTCTTATTAATTCCATTTCCTTCAAGAACACGCACAAGTTACCAGATGCAGACATTGATGCACTAATATTAAGGGAAGAATAAGCACAGAAATCTTTTATCAATGAGATTGCTATTTGAAGGAACACAAAGATACTTTAGAATATAATAAAATCATTAGTACACACAATATTATGGGGTTTGATGAATGGCAAATTTTAAGTATTCCTCCTGAGATACAATTTGTCAGCTCAAAATCATCATTAGTCTGAATCATTCAGTTCTTATAAGGCTTAAGGGCTCCTTGCTCGTTGCTTAAACATGCATTTATCTTCAGGTACTCACTTAAGGTTACTTCATTTGAAAAGAATTTCCTATGAGGTGCTGTGCAATAGCTGAGCACAAGCAGAATGTTTTGAAAAAAACAGGATGGGTTTAAGCATTCAGTACTCTGCTGCATCAGGATTCTGTTTAGCATCTGCTGCTATGCTGGTGGGGCTTGGTGGTACAGTAAATCCAAGTCCATCAGTTCTACCAACACACTGCAGCCACGTGACAGAAGGAATTGCATTAGTACAGACTCCCTCTGCAGAGTCATCTCTGTTGACAAATCTTTTGAATACTCACTTTAAACCCTCAGATTTTATTCAGGAATGTCCTGTCTTCCTCCAGACAGCATGAACTTTGTATAAAAGCATAAAGCATTAACCTTCTGAAGAGCCTTTGACTAATCCAACAAAAATGTGATTGTGCATCCATGCCTAAATTAATACAAATCTATGGTGCTTTGCTGATATTAATAATTAAATATCAGTGTTTGTTGAACCACAGCCCAAGTGTATTTCCTCTGCAAAGTAGCTACTTCATTCTGTTGACAATAAATAAATGTTGGCCCTCTGCGCCCTTAGAGCTTATTTCTTATTCTAAAAAAATCCAGTTTATTTTCCACTTCCCTGTTGTTTGTTGAGAAGCAGAAATATATATTTACATGCAAAATTAAAGGACAGAGCATTATTCCAGTGAGAAACACTTCCTTTTTTAAATATATTAGTTGTCTAGTGGAAAGCCTCTGATTTTTTTTTCATCTCCCTGTGCCTCAGTTTCCACATCTTTAGCACAGAGAATTTGCCTGCCCTGTTTTGAGAGTTTTCATAGATGGCTTATTATTTAATCTGAGTTAATATCTTATCTGGGGCTAGTAAGTAAAAAATAATGGCAATTTTTAACCAAGTTATGTATCTATAAGAGATAATGGAGAGCTTTCATAGCAAAAGACCAAAAATTGTTTTATAATGCTTCTAGTTTGTATTAGAACAGAAGTTGTAACTTTTTTTAACCCACTTATATTTGGATTGTGTTCCTAACAAACATTAAAATATATTTTTTCTGAAACAAAGAATAGCCTGACCTATTGCGCTCACTACTCTTGCAACCACAACAAAAAGCAAGTCATTTTAAAGGTTACAACAATTTGGACTACAAAATATTCATATGTATATTAAGTCTACTGAAAAAAAAACAAACCCAGGCTAATCCAGAAACCAACACTGAATATGCCCCAAATGTTAAAAACTGTGCATTGATGTGTTATTACTTATGTTCTAGACCCTCATTAGCTACAACCACTCAATGATATTATCCATAAGCCTACAGAACAGTCATAGCTCACAATGGCTCAGCTCAGATAGTTTACCATAGAATAAGTTTAAGTTAGAAAACAGGCTCTGGAAACTCTGCTGAGACTAACTCCTAAATGCTGCTGACCATAGAATTTACCCATGCAGTGCTAAAGTACACAAAACTCAAAACAGAGAGGAAGGACAGCTTACTATGAAAATATGAACTAATTTCTTATCCTTTTAAGGTCTTCCGCAGTTGCTGCAAAGCAGATTGTGTTATTACACAGAATAGTATCCTGCATTCTTGCAGTGTTTATCATCCAGGAATTTCACACACTACAAGAAAACTAGTTATGCATAATTAATAAATTTCACACAGGAATAAACCAAGGTACAGAGAGATGACTGACTCTGAAAGATCATAAATTCATGAAATTTTCCATGCTGAGGGTTAGACAAGTCTTGCTGAAAAACAGCACTAGTGTCAAGATCGAAGTTCTTCTGCTCCTGGCTTGTATACTCATGCTTTGTCAACACTTCCAGTCTATTACTCAGTGTCTGTAATCCAAAAAAATCCTACAACAGCTAAAGACCGCAGTTTAAGTTCAAGAAACCTCCTGAACCTTTATTTTAAATAATGTTAGATTGATTTTACTCAAAGGAAAAACAAACAAAAAAACCCCAACCAAACCCAATGCTCATCTCTTGCAATCTGTAAAAGACCAGCATTGGGAAAGTAGGAAATATATATATAAATATAAACAACACAGCAAGTAATGGAGATTACATTAAGCAACATGAGAATTAAGACATTAAACATGAGAATAAAGTGGAAAACCTTACTTAATGGTATGTATTACACAAGTACCAAATAGCAGAACAATTTCAAATGGAGTTTCTAATTTTGAGAGGTTAGTATCTGTCCTATGAGCAGAGTAACCAAAATATCAGTCATATAAGTTAATTCAAAGTAATTGTGTGATTGTAATTTTTTTCTTTCATTATTCAAATAATTCTTTTTCAGTAGAAAAAAATATAAACTGTGTAACTTATCCAAGAAGAGACAGGGACTAACAAGTAATTTAGGCCACTAAACTGCTTACAACGCCTTCATCTGTTTCTTTTCTGTCTGATTTATTCTCAGTTGCTTCAATGAAAATAGTGTATTAATAAATCTATATTAATTAGAACTGACTCAGCATTGAGGTTTTAAAACATATTTAAAGCAGTATATGTTTCTCGAATCCTGACAACTTTTTCTTTTCTTTCATTTAATGGGAGCTCTCCAAAATTATTTTAAACAAAACAACATATCAGCCAAGAATGTTTCTCAAAGTCCAATGCAGCAGGCCTTGTGGAAGGAAAATAGGGAAAACAAAAATGTAATTAATATGTTCAACAGTAAAAAAAACCCCACTTCGGATCATTTTGATAGTAACAATAATTTCTAATAACTTGGTTTCTGATAATGTATGAGAAACAATGAATTTTCTCATATTTTGATGACGATTCCTAAAATTGTCCTTACTGGTATCACGTCTTAATAATACTGCACTTATTTTCACATAGCTAAGTGTGTTTATGTAGCTACACTAGTCTAAGAATAAAAGCAAAGCAAAGTTTGTAGAAGATGACACTGAACCTGAAAGCATGAGAGTTTTTTCTCCCGAATCTATCAGCTGTTGTAAACATAAAGCAACATTGAGACTATTACAATAGCCTTTTCCAGCTATCTAAGGCAAACTGCAAAATGTTTCAGTGACTCTTCTACTTCTTTTACACTCTGCCCACTTGTGTTGTTGCCTGATTTAAGCTTGAATTAATGCAGATTGCCTGAGGGCTTGTACACTATGCAGTTTGCATGCATTTCTAAATCCCCTGTGAACTCCGTGAGTTTATGCCACAGCTACAACGACAATTGCTTCTTTGAAAGCAAAACACTTCTCCCCAGTCTGTCTTTTCCTCCTTTCTTCCTTTTGGGATGTTTGGAACACCTAAGTGTCAGGAAAGATGAATGAAAAAAGGCAAGTTATGCGGCCTGGCCTCGTGTCCCTCCTGGAAAGATTCCTTCAGATGTGGAAGAAGGCAGGCTGTTATAGATGGTGCCCAGCTCAACCTGGTATCTTGGCGTCTAAGCCCTAATGGAACAGTTTGACCAACTAGTGAGCAGGCACAATGCCATCCCAGCATATGGACATGAGTACACGCAGCCAAGTGACCATGTAGGAGAATCAAATGTGTTTGCTGAGGGCAGGAGTCCCAGTCTGAAACATCCAAACAGCTGTCTATCCTGAAGTTTACATGCCTGTGGTTAAGGGGATGTGACACAGCTAATCCAGATTTTGGCTAGATTAATTTTAAAATACAAAAATTAGCTTTCTTGGCACAAAAGGCATTTTGGGTCCTACCTATATACGAGTGTCTTCAAAACACTATTCCAAATTCATTCCCACCTGACATTTTGGAATTAAAATATTGTGAAATATCCAATGCACTTTCTGTGTGTTTTACTTGCATACAGTATTAAAGAAATACAGAACATTCTTTTGTGTAAGTTATTTGTTTTGCATCCCCAAATGTTCATCCAGAAAGTCATTTTAATACTGTGATTCCATATAATAAGGAGGAGTAATTTCTTATCAGGGCTACAGTAGTACAAAAATCCAGCTGGGTCTGAAGCTTAAACTCTCAACTGGAAAAACAACTCTTTCTACAAATTAGAAAACAAAAAATCATTCAAAACTATTTGTCAATAAAATGATTTAACATAAGTGCTACTGAAATGTACATTGCTACTGAATTGACATGATGAAATTCCATATGTTGGAAATTTCTCATATTTTAATACTGCTGTTCTATACTCAGTGATTATAGATGTACAAAGAGATGACTTTTATTGTTTAGAGCAAAGAGCAGCATCATCAAAAGTACAATATGTTTATTGACAATAGCAAACAGTAAGGTGTGCAAAAGTGATTAAATAATTCAGGAGCCTAAATCTAACTTTCCAAAGTAAAGGAACTATTAATTGCAGATTCACAAAAAGTACCTCCTCTCACTGGAATCAGTAGATTATAGGGATTTAAATACAGTATTTCAAGATTTGGGACTGAAGCTGAAGCATCACTGAATGTAAGATAAACAGGGTAATACATTGTAAACTGATTTTTTTAGGTATTTTATTCTAAAGTTCAGACAAGTCTTATGCCAACGGGGAAAGAATATACAGTCTTCATAACAATAAAAAGTGAGTTTACATGCAGCCTCTTTCAATACTCTGATTACCTGAAATTGAAGGATTTACAAGTACTGTAAACAGTTTTCATGTTGCACTAGGAAACCAAGCCATAAAAATACAAAACAATAGATCTAAGATTGCTTGTTACAAATTCTTAGGGCTTTAAGGCCTGAAAATTATCAGTATGATTTAGAGAAATATTTTAGAAGCCTGGTTAAAAACAAGATCTCAATGCGATTATTATGCAGTACAAACAACAACAGCAAAAAAACCCCACCAAAACCACCCAAAATAAAACAAAATACCCCAAACAAACAAAAGTAAAATAAAAAATCAAAAACAACACCAAACCCACACACTTTTCAACAAAGTCAGCAATCTTTAACACCACATCATTTTGAAGAACTGGTATTATTCTACTTTATTACTGTGGTCTATTAGATTGCTTGCATGTAAATGGATTTTTTTTTTTTTCACCATATGCCCTTTAAGAATACATACTCAGCAAAACACCTTTTTCTTTCTGCAGCAAACACAACTAATTGCACTTCACAAAGTGAGCAAAATCTTTTTGTTGTTTTCTAGATGCACAATTAAAATAACAAAACCAAACACAACCAAAGTTAAATTTTCTTCAAACTTTAGCCACAAAAAGTCACAATAAACACCTAATTCTGAATGTGTTTCTTTTACATCAAAATTTAGCAGCATATGTTGAAATTGCCAAACATGAGATCTGAAGTTTGGACTAAGAACCGAAATTCCTCAGCATTGGACTGGGTAGCATCCAACAGTTCTGATCCCTGTTTAAGGGTTTAAACAGAGTGATAAAGAGCAGAAAGAATCCCTGTGCAATTCAGATTGATAGCATTTATAGAAAATTAAACTGCTTGTGATTCTTGGAAGAACTGCGATCATATTTTAGTGTAGGCTAAAACTGTAAATTTCAGATTATGTTCAAAATTTGACATCAAAGGTGGTTCAGATATATGGCTAGAGTAAAGTTTCATCCCTTCTAAATGTGTCTCCATTGCAAGGGTAAGTAAAAAAATCATCAGAATTTATGCACAAAGCTATACGAATAATTTTCTTGCTTCAGTCTCCAGTTGCTACAACCCCTTGTGACAGAAAAATAAAAAGCTGTCCCAGTTCAGATGAAAAAAATTTTTCACTTCTCTCCCGGGAGAATCTGAACTCAAGCTGTGAACTATTCTGAGTTCAGGCAGTATCTACTACTCCTGTTAACACTCTTGGATTATGTATAAATAACTGAACACAGGGAGCAAGGATTCCCATATCCTGACAAGTTGCCTTCACTCTCAAGATTAAAAAAAATATTCTTATTCTTGCTTAGTGTCTCAATGACTCTGAACCCGTTTCTTACAAAACAGAATATCTCCAAAAGAAAGATTCTAAGAGGAAGTCTCTTTGAGCTTATATGCAGGCCACTTACCCAAGAGGAGCAGAAACTTGCATGCAAATTCATTTGGCTACCTGGTGCAAAACTGCTTATTTGCAAATGTTTTGGGAGTACTAAAACAGACTGTTTCAGAGGACTTGTAAAAATGTTCTTACAAAGATATTCTCATCCTCTTTCTTATCCATATTGCCTATTACATACAAAGTTCTGCAAGAAAAGTGAGGATAAAATAACATTTGGTGTTACAAATTCCATTATAAACTCCTGTAACTGCACGGTGGACAATTTCTCTAGACACTGAGTATCAACAGCAATTACACTGCAGAACTGAAGAGCAAGAAGATTTTTTTAATTGCTCTTTATTTAGCAAGACTATCATGTTCTTCAGCTAATATAAAAATGAAAGTAAGTACAGAACAGTGAATTCTAAACAGATATATTTAATATTTTCACTAAAGGAACATTTATTGGACTGTTCATAAAATCACATAAACACTGATTTACATCTGTTCAGAACTTCTGCAATCCTTTGTCTTGCACACACCTTCACCAGTTATTCTCACACAATAAATAATGTATATAAGGACTCCTTACATGTTTTATACCACACTTCATAGGGTAAGAGGCAGTCATAAGTGTATGAAGCTCAAACTGTGAAGCTGGCTTCCCTGGGGAGCCTCCAGCCTCATACAAGGGAGACATAACAAGCATGGTGAAAATAGGGTACAGGAAGATTTTCTGTCTTTTTCAGTTTGGACTGGGAAAATATGAAATATCTGTCCAAGTATTAAATTATAAGTATTAGAGATAAAGTTTTTGTGTTTTTCTAAATCATAACTGAAAATTAACCCGAAAACTAAATTAACAGGCTACATCCAGATGTTTGTGAAACTCTATAATAAGAGTAAAGAGAAGAGGTTCTGAGGTAAATTTTAGAAAGATACAAAGACAAACTAAGGGAACTGCTTTCTACGAAACTCTGAAAAGCCAGGAGGAAGTGAGAAAGATAAGATAAGTAATGGAAAAACCAAGGATGATTCTGGAGTGGTGGGCATAGCTGCAACATAAAAATTCTAATGTGCTATTGCTTTTGAGTTGGTGAGAAATTTTAGATTGAAATTAGAGGGCAGAATGCCACTAAAAAGGAAGAAAGAGACCAGTTTCTAAAAAACAAAAAAGTGACTAAGCACAGGAGTGATCTTCAGACCTTCTGATGTTTTGACAGTGGACATTTAAAAAGTTAATAAACCTTAGAAGAAAAGTGGAAAATTGAAGCTATGGTGGAATACAGCTGGCAGTTCCTTAGGAGTTTTTTCTGCAAGCAGAGAAATAATTCTGCATCGGTTTTCAGTGCTGTGCAAGGCACTTCAGTTTTTGCCTAGGCAGTTCTTTATAGTATGTACTTTGACTACTTGGAGCATACTTCTCTTAAACTCTTACCTTGCAGCAAGAGGAGTGCACAAAACACTCAGCTGGCAGCTAATGAAAGAAAGAGAATCCAGGAGGAGATAGCCATTCCCCAAATGGATCCAGCATGGATCAACACAGTCTAATTTGCTGACCTTTAGGCTGCCCTCTACAACTTATTTATCTACTGAGCTTTCCCCTGAGATAAGAGGCAATTTTGATCTTTAGGGCTTCAATGAAAGAAAATTCCTCATCAACACATATATTGCTTTTTTGCAGCTCTGCCTTTATTTAGTATAATTATCCTAAGGATAATAGCTATATAGTATAAATTGAAAACCAGTATGCAATAAGGAGAGAAATTTCAGAAGCAGACTTGGAAAGGCCTTAAAATCCTCTAGGACAAATGGGTACATAGGCAGCATAGTAACCAGGTTGTTCTGGGAATACACTTAAAAGTATTACAAAGATAACACCATGTTTCTGGAACATGGTGTCTGTTACAGTAGGGTTCCCCCTGTTTCTCTCTCCTTTATAAGCAAAAAAAAAAAGATGGTAGTGAGAGACACTTTCCTATTTGTGTTTTAATTTGCTAACAGGAACATGCCAACTTTCCAAATTACAGACAAGCAGATTAGTTTTATCCAGTATACCTGCTTTTCCTTCTCTGCTACATGTGTAAATCTGCAAGAGTTCCACATGCCATGAAGGACCTTGAAAATTTATATCCTTTTATAGTCATTTCTAAATTCACAACACGATAACATTTAATCAAGTGATTTCTGAATAACACTGTTTTGTATTTAAAATTTATTTTCAGCTTGGATAATGATCTATGTAAAAATGCAATACTCTAAATAAAAAGGTTAATTTAAAAAATAAAAAAGGTTTTGCAAACCTCTGAAGGAATTAAATGTCACAAGACTTTCAAAGAGATAATATTCATTGCTGTGTACTAGAAATACAAATCCTGAGGTGTAACCCAAGTGAATCACATAAAGAATTTGTCAGAAGACTGGTAGCAAAATCTTCTGATATCATGTGTCAAACCAAATCACCAGATGATTTTTCTTTCCCCTCCAAAAAGGCATTGCATTTAGTCATGGGAAAACTAATTAAAAAAAATTACAGATCCAGAATTTCTGGACTGCATACACTACTACTCTATGAAACCTTGAATTGTTGGAAGTAGTTTCCCACAAATACTATGGAACCTGCAGTTGCCTGAAGAAACAAAAAAATAAGAAACCTCACACTTTACAGTCTAGTCATGATTATTTCCTTCTTCCCTTCCTTCCTCCCGTGCATCAAGGTGGAAGGCCTTGACAAAAGAAGAGCCATCAGTTAAAGGCTGTCTTGGTAAGAATTTTATTTTCTACAAACATTCCTCATCCAGCTTCATAATTTCCTATCCTGACTTTGCTTCAATTCAACAGAAATTAATTTCTTCCTTCCATCTCAACCATACATACAATACCATGCCGTAACTCCTGTTGCCTGAAATTTCCTTTTTTACCTCATTCCCTTGATTGTTCTCTGTCCAGCCTGCCTCTTCTCTACAGAGTGTGCTGTGCACAGAGTGAGTTTGCCACTGGGGCTGGAAGTGCTGGCCATTTCTCTTTGAGCACTGGCTAGAGCAGTGAACTGCATGTCATCCTGCTCCCAATCCAGCGGTAACTCGTGCTTTTCTGTATCTCCTCCAATGCCTGACTTTTATGTTGTCCTTTTAAGCTGGATACCATCCAAAATTTTAGTTTGGTTTACCTTTCACTGAATTCCTTCTCTAGAACAGAATTCTCTAAGATTATTAATTGCATTCACCCACTATAGAAGAAATACTGCAGAATAGTACTGCTGGTGTTTCCAATATAAGAAGGACATGGAATGGTTGGAGCATTCCAAGGGACGGCCATGAAGTTGATAAGAGGACTGACTCACCTCCCCTATGGAGACAGGCTGAGAAAGTTAAGGCTGTTCAGCCTGGAGAAGAGAAGGCTGCATGAAGACCTCACAACAACTTCCCAGTATCCGGAGGGGGCCTACAGGGAAGCTGGACAGGGACTCTGCATCAGGAACTGCAGTGATAGGACAAGGAGTAACGGGTACAAATTGAAAGAGGGGAAATTTAGGTTAGATATTAGGAAGAAATTTTTTACTGTGAGGGTAGTAAGACACTGGTACAGGTTGTCCAGGGAGGTTATGGATGTCCCAACCTTGGCAGTGTTCAAGGCCAGGGTGGATAAGACCTACAGAAACCTGGTCTAGTGGGAGGTGTCTCTGCCCATGGCATCGGGGTTTGGGATTAGATAATCTTTAAGTTTCATTCAAACACCTTAGCATTCTATGATTCTATGAAATGTCCTGCACAAATATTTGAACTGTAAGCTTCAGCATGGATCTTAGAGCTCAGTTACTCCACATCAGCTTATCTTTGCTTGCCTCTCCTTTTATTTGCCCTCGTTCGCTTTTCATCACTTATATAATACTACAACCACTATAATACTGTAGTATAATATTAAAATGCAAATATTACTTGATGCTAATATAGGCCTGTTGACTGGGATCATTCTGTTCTGCATCCCACTCTAAGATCACAGCAATGAGATGATAAGATATATTTTAGTCCATAAATTATCAAACCTATACTGTCTTTGACCATTTACTAGGTAGGAAATGGATCAGACTTACGTGCTTCTTCTAGCCACAGTGGCATCTTATGAATCTGTAAGTATTCTCCTGATGGGAAAGACCCATCAGTTCTTGGGATCTCCACCTGCTCTTCCATACATCACTTGAAGTTTCGAAGGCTAAATCTTGGAGACAGAATATGAGCTGCACATCTGCATGGAGAAGTTAACCTTTTGACATGCAGCAAATGTGCCAGCTTTGAAGCATCTGATTTTGTTTTTAATCCCCCAAAATAGCAAAGACTCTAGTCTTTGGTGGCTAATTCTTATATGGGTTTTGGTTACTATGGGATTTGGACATCAATTCATTAGGAAGCATTCACAAGGATTATCTAAACATAAGAGGCTTGAGAGAAAAACAATAGTTTGCTGATAAATTGTCATTTCAGACAGTGGCACTAGGTACACTGGAAAAATTTAAGGACAGTGAAGTTATCAATTGCGATTTCAACTATAAAAAAGAACCTCATAATTAACAATATTCATCTATGACTGAAAATTTTGTTTCTACTATCACTCAGTTACTGATAACCATGGAAATCAGAACGTCTAATATTTCATTAAGTTTTTTATCTGTATGAAATATTATAACATAACTCAATTTTTACATGGCATGAAGAAATTAAAAAAAAAAAAACCCACAGATAAATCAGAAGAGTCTCACACTAATAAAACGGGGTAGCTTTGACACTATTGCCTATTCAGACCATGAGATGATACTATTTAGGGTATATAATACTGAAAGGGCAATCTGATAATCACACTAGAAGCAATTTCAAACCATACTACTGCTGAAAAGTCAATTTAACTTTCCAGCTTTATAAGACTTTGTTATTGCTATTGTTAATTATTTCTCATTTAATGGGAAATTGGCAACAAGGTCCCCAACTGTCATTTTAAATCTGCAATAATATCATGTGAAGCTTTTCGTCCTTATTCCCAAGTCCTGGATTATCAGAGCTAAATGGCAGATCCAGCATTACAAAAGCTCAGGGGCAGGTACTGTTACACAAATTGCCAATTCAATTAACATTGTGTAAATGCTCCACTGGCAGGCTGAGGGAAGGACAGCCATTTTGGCAAGTGTCATTCCTAATTTATCAAACTGTCAAACCTTCCACTCAGGTGCCTGCGGTCACTGTCTGCCTCTTAATGCTAAGTTGTAAAGCTGCAGGAACCATTCTTGTAGCTTGACAAGGCACAATACTCAAAACTGATTTTAAAATCAAATGTACAGTTGTCTTAATTATTCTCAGTATAAATGATGTTTTAATTACAAAATCAGAGTGGGAATATTCAATCAAGATCCGAGATTACATTTATATACAAGGAGACAGGCAGATCAAAGCCCAATGCCTAGCCTGTTTTCAGAGACAGCTATTCAGTTTTCCTTAGTACAACTGGTGATTGCCTCCCTCCCTCAGCTACTGCCCTTTAAGGTCTTTAATCTGATGCTGCTCTTGGTTCTTACCTAACTTCTGCGTCTATATTAATGCTTTTCAGGGGAAAACCCCAAAACATTGGTTTCATTTTCACAGGCCTTGCTCTCCTTTCTCCAGCAGACATGACCAGTCATTTAATTTTTAAAATGTCTTCTTAAAAAGAGGAAAAGAAAAAAAAAACACGTTAGGAAGGTCTTCTCTAGAAGAGAAAGGCTAAATAACCTCACACTTGAAGGCCTTTCCTCTTTTTTTTTCCCTTGAATTTTTTCCCTGTGTCAATAGAAAGAGCATACAGAAACTATTGCATATGCAGATCAGAGCCCCTGCAGTGAATACATGCACTGTGCAGTTCACTGGTGCCTGCAGGATAGCGCTTGAACAGTACCCCCCTTATGTACTTTGGGGGGGATATTACATCAGAGCATCTGTAAATGTTTGCTTTTGGGTTGAATACTTGCCGAGGGAGAGCTGTGGAATGTTTCACTTAAATCAAGCTTAAATAGATATGACTATTTTAAAGAAAATGAAAATGGAAGTAGAAAAAAAAAACTGCAGAAAATCGTCCTTTCAGTGTACTGTTAGTAAAAATGTAAGCAAAAATGAACAAAATTCATAGCACAGTATCAGCAAAGAAAGCTCATACTGGATTAGATGAATGTGATCTGTAATCCATTTGTGAACATCATGGGCCAACAGGAGATGCTCCAGAGAAATACAAGAAATTCAAGATAAGTAACGATTAGGTAGATAAGATCAGCTATAATATTCTGTTTACAATAATTAAGTTTAGTGAAAACCTGTATTTATGTACATCTTCCAAAGTGATGAATTTTTTTTTTGCATGGTAGCTGATTTGATATAGAGGTATTATTATCACAGTGTTAGGAATCTGAATACTTTTTCATGTTATATAAGAGAACTGTAGCCTTTGACTCAACTGTATGATGTCACTGCAAGTTCCTAACCATGCACTCTGTGCAAGCATGTATCCAAATGGTAACAGAATTCAATCATGAGATAACATTTTAGAATGCTGCTTAATTCTTTTCAGAATTAAAACATATTTCTTACAATGACTTCAACAGACATGGTAAAAACAACTGCTTTTAGTATTCACAACATTATTTTTTCATCCATATGATCATAAGTGTGAATGAAGAAAGTGCTCTGGAATACAAGACGACCAGAAATGAAACACTGCTATGTTGAAATAAGAAGAAGGAATTTCATGCTTTGTTAGAAAACAACTATTTGAACTGAACTTGACTTCTAAAGCTTTTAAGGATTGGCCCTAAATCAAGCCAAAACTGTTTATAAATCTGTACTAAATATTTAAGACTATGGACTTCATCCAATGCCCCATAAAATAATTGGGACCATCCTAAATCCTCTACCTGCCCTATTGCAGCCATATTAATATGAAAATATCTCTAACTGGTTCCAACACATGAAGGAAAAACAGCAAGCATTTGAAAGTGATGAGGTAGATTATTTCTGTCACTTAAATCACTTTGCATAATTTCACAAGAGCACACAATTAAACCAAATTTTTAGAGGAAATGAGGAGACTAAAAATAGAGAACATGATTCCAACAAAGTTCCAAAAACAAACATATGCTTTGAAAACCCTAACAGCCACTAACTTTTGACACTTTCATATGTGAAACATATCAGCATAGAACTGACTTTTCTCCATAGCAAGTTGTCTCTAGCTAACACTATTATTGTTACACAACTTGCTTTTCTGCTAGTGGTCTTTTAAATCTCATTTACTTGGAAAAACATCATACAGTCTGAAAGCACACACATACTTCTTTTGAACATGAAAGTGTGAGAAAGAAGAGGCAGGACAAAAAAATCTTAAATCAGCAAAGTAAAACAGATGCTCCTAGGGCTACACATCGGAAACTTTATAATCTCTACAGATTTTAGACTTTGCATAAGAGTTCAAGAAACTGCAGGAAGCTTCTTGAAATGAAAGTTGAGGGTGAAAGGATGCATGCTGCACAAGAAGCATCAAGTGTGACCTAAGAAAGTACTAAAATAAATACAACATTACTAGATCAGTTTCAGAATCAAATCACTGATAGCCATTTCAGTTTTCTAGAACTGAAAGTTTTTGAATGCAGAATACCTTCTTAATACAAGACAAAAAAAGTTTAGTCTTTTGAAAAAAAATGGAACATTTTTAGTGTCCTCTTTAAATCCTAACCCTGTAGGACAAAGCAGCCTATGAAGTTTAAGTAACTACATGCAGGTCATTAAACTAAAACTAGGTGAAAAACTGTTAAAACATAGTTTTGTATCTATGAGATTATTCCAACAGAATTTTGCTTTCAGAACATCAATTTAGGCAGTGCTGTGATTCAATAAACCTGTGTCCTGTAGCTTGAATGGTGCAAGAAGTTGAATATCAATTGGTATCATAATAAGGATTCAAATGATAGATTGTTTCTGGGTCTGAATTTCCTCAGTCAAGAATATTTTACAGAAGAGGAGAATGAGTACATTGACTTTGAGAGATAAATCTGATAGAGATAATAATCCATATGTATTTAATCTGATCTCCATGCATTATAAGACTTTTCTACTGCATCAAGAACAGCCTTTGTACAAAAGCAATTTGCTGTACTGAAAAGCATCTCAGCCACTGGGGAATGATTATCAACTTCCACACACAGAAATGCTAGTTAAAGGTGTACAAACTGTAGGAATTGAGACTCCAAATATCACTTTGGAGACAGCAGCTTCACTCCAATTGTTATCCAAGGACCACACTGTTTATATTAGCAACTAGTGACAAATAATCTCAATCCAGATGGCATGTGGTATCAGAGCTCTACACTGATGTGTATGTTCCATACTCATCACTTCTATACTGATGAGTTACCCAAGCTAGTTTCAGAGCTTTGAGAGATGCCTAAGGCCAGCTGAGGAGCTGACTGTACTCTCATATCCAGTGGAGACATACTCTGTTTCTTTCCCTGGAGTATGTGTAGGTGCACAAAGGCAAAGCTGCTGAAACATACATGATGGGAGGTCTCTTGAGAAACCTATGGAAGTTCAAACCAAATAACTATTCAAACAATAAAACTTTGGCCTGGTAGTTTCTTCAGAGAGGTAGCTGCGACAACATATGCCAAAGTAAGAATTTCTCACCTGTGCGAGAGCAATAAATTTAACAAGATATTTCCTTAAAGCACATTTTCCTTAAAGACTGCTGGTACCCCTAATAGACCCTTATGAAGTACTGTGCCTAAATTAATATGAATATCTACCTAACAGTGTCTAAGAAATGGAATTTGAGGTGTGTAGATTCTCTGAACATATGCCGTACATTTGGGTCAACTTTGGGACTGATGTGGTAAAACAGAATATCCATCTTGAATCCTGTCTTGTATCCTGGATCCTGTCCATAGGCAACACAGGATGATTCACATATAAAATTTCCAGAGCAGGAAATGGTGAGTAATCCTGCAGACATAACACTCCATGTTAGCCTAGATTCTAAAAGTTAGAAATTGTTTTAGGCTTTAAATCACCTACATTAAAATTCTGCCCTGCAGTTTCAGAAATAATTAGTGATACTTATGTATTGGTTCTTAGTAATAGGCTTTCAGCATGGGAAACTTATAATACATTTTGTGAGAGAAGTGCAAAAAAAAAAAAATCTGTGTCTTTGTTTCTTAGCATGCTTCTCGAATGCTTGAACTAAATGAAAATCTTACTGAACATGTTTCTCAATTTTTCCTGTGGAGCAATTATTCAGAGGGCTAAGCACACTATGTTTGGAAAAATTATGGTGAAAACAAAGGCACAATAACACCCAATGCTCCTCAGAGCTGTCTTCTTTTCCCTTACACAAATACAGCTGTCAGCACTTTAAAACTGCTGAAAAAGGAGGACTCACCATCCCATCCACATCTGGGCCCTGCTTCTACCTCCTACCTGTACCAACACCAGCACATGCATGGTGAGCCATATTGGGGAATTAAAGGGGCAGGAATTCTCTCTCCGAGTTAGCCTTCAGCTGGACTGGTTAGCTGATCTGCTAACTCTGCCATCATACTCTCACGCTGGCACGGCAAAGAAGCCAGAAACATGAACAAAGTAGAGAGAGAGATCACCCACCCTCTCTAACTGCAGGTGGAGTCAGTGGGATTTAGCTCTTTACCTGAAAGATCCCAGTGTTACTGCCCAGGAACTTTCTGGAGATCCTAGAAATCCTCCCATTAGAAACAAAAATGTATTAAATATTCCAGTATTCTTTGGTTGCAAGAAAAAATAAAGGAGCTTTGAATGATTTTTATTACGTTTAGGACCACATTTCAGAAACATACAAAGAGGCTACTGAATCACATCCAGAAACAATCACCCTACAAATCACATGACTTTTCCTAGAATTAGATTCCATATTCCTGCTGCTTAAACTTTAGAACCAAATTCCTTGATTTGACATATTTAGATAAGTGAAAAACTTTTCCAGCCTCACCACTATCTTCTCTGTTATATCTGGTATCCAGAGACAGTTATATGAGGGAGAGCTGTAAAATTCTGTCATGATTTCTAAAGTACACTGAGGTATTTGATATCCATATGATGTCTAGAGGATTCTAACTTATTCTCAGGTGGGGTGGGGAAGTTATGGGTTTCACTACATTTCTGCAAAGGTGTGTGCTCAGAGTAGTCTGTACGATTCACTCTGTGTCCATTGTCCTCTAATTATTTCCTCTCATGCCTTTCAAAAACAGAAGTTTGACCAAGGACTAGGATTATCCTGGTTCCAGACTCAGTATTCTTGTTCAAATGTATGCTGATTTTCACATGGAGCTAATTAATGGTGTTGAATTCAATGACAAAACAAGAACAACAGTGATAAACTATTTGGGTAAAATAATTTGTGTCACTACTGTAAAGGTATCCAAGAGTTCTAACCTGCTTTTGGCTTTGACAAGAAGCAAAATGAATGATCAAGACTTGCCTGGATTCTGCCTCCATTTAATACAGCAAAGTGGCAGTATTTGCCCATATGGAGCTTGAGAGAAGCCAGTACTTAAAACATCATAAACACTTTTTGCTCTTTCTGCACCATCTCTGTTTCTAATCCAAAAGGCATCATTTCTCCATTCCTACATCGTGGCAAAAGCCTAAGTGGGCAGAGAAAAGAAATGCACTAAAAAGTGTTGCCAAGCATCAACCTACCTAAAGGTTTAGTGTGTTTCTTCTAGTCTTTGCTTTCCTGTAACCCATCTGCAGTTTCTCCCTGTAATCACAGCCCATGATTCTCTGAAGTTGCTCTGAAATGGTACTTCAGTATCTTCAGTGTCTTAAACATAAGCGCATTTGTTAAAAAGAAGTAACTGTCAAAATGCATTTAAAATGTATCCAGGTAATTTGTAGGAAAGTAAAAATGTCAACCACACAATTAGTTCAAACATCTGATGAAATACGTACTTTACAGTGGAGTCATGAGTAAGACAAACAGCATGGTCAGCCTGAAAGAACTGGCTTAGTGCAAACCAGATGAAGTTCTGCCTCACAAGACACAAGTTTCAAGCACTGCCTTTGCCTGTCTGTGGATCTCACTGAATCATTCCTTTCATTGGCTTCAGTTATCGATTTTATTACAGCTGTAGTTCTTTACTGTCATGCATCCAATTCAAATTCATCCTGAAATTGTGATCTATGCCCTACCTAAAATATAGCCTCGAGGGCCTCAGTCACATCTCAGAAGAATGGTCCCCTTTCGTCCCCTCCCTTTTCACACTGCTGGGAGTGTGGGTGCTGCAAGCCCTTGATAGCCAACTGGCCTGGCTGGCCAGCACAGAGGAAGCAGGCTAATCTTTGTGCCTCCTGCCCAATTCTTGCTTCTGTAAGCAACATCTCTAAACCAGCCCTTTACTTACAAAAAAAATCTTTGAACTACAGTTAGCTATGGCAAATAAAGAAAAGGTTATTTCTTCCTACTGGCCTGAATATACTAATGCTAGTCACAACCTAGACACGAAAGAACAAATTACAGTAACAGATGTCCATATATCACTAAGGTGACTTCTCTCCCTATTTTTATTTTTTATCAAAAATGGTGAGCCTGAAAAGTCAAAACAAAATTAAAAAAAAAGACAAAAACAAAAACAACCAAAAACCCTGCAGCATCTGTCTCAGCAGAGTTCAAGCTGGCTGACAGTTCCTTACACTGAGAAGCTGAGAATGATGCTATAATTAAAATTTCATGAACAAGACAAAAATCTATTTTACTTGGGAGAACTGTTTTGAAAGTATATAGAGAGAAAGTGAATATGGTAATTTTAGTTTATCCCTGGCTCTGAATTTAATGATTAAACTTAAGAATCCTGAACAAAATAATTGTTAGGAACACCTCATAACTTAATTAATTATGAGTGTCATCTCTGTTAGACACGGAAGCAGGTATTAACCATTCCAAGTGAATGCATGGCTATTGGCACAACACTACTCCAGGTTCTCATTTGTTTGGTGACTGAGGATTAATTGTTCCTGTCCTTATCACAAAATTTAAACTTGACCCAATTAATTCGCAATCTAGAAAAGAATAAGCAGGAAAAAATGAGTAATCATTCTCAAGACAAAAAAAAAGTAATGGCACAGTCAGAGGCATCTTAATGGCACCTATTTTACTTTTCATATTTTTTTTGTATTACATGCATTGCTTTTACTGAATTTCAGTCAACTCCATGGGAGACAACACCATCCGTCTTATTTCATCTTTTAACAAGGACTTGATGAGGTGACACAGGACTGATTCTTAAAAACACATTACCTGTTATGTGAGGCATTGTGTGACAGGGAGAACTATCTCTGTGACAGGCACCTGACAGCAGATTTGTTGATTTCATGGTCACTTCATTTAAAGTAACAACAGGGTGAAATATGCCATCTGATAATCTGTTTGAATGTTGACTGTGAAAAGCACTTAACATTTCTGCCAGCTACTACTACTACTACAGAATCTGTTCTTCAATATGTGCAGTTTTACCACCCTCTTTAATAATTATAAGTCAGAAACACTTATCCTAGATTAAAGGAGGGGGAAGGGGGAAAGAAAAAAAAAAATTTAAAGAAGTCACCTAGGAAGTCTGACACTGCAGTCAGAAAATAAGAAGATTCAAAATTTAGGGCATGTCACACAGTGAGACTATTGTCTGCAAGACAACTGGCTGTTTCAGACAACTGCTGCACCTGCACTGCATAGGTGATTTTAGAAGAGATATGTAGCCTTTCTCAGTCAGTTTCCTTCCATGTGAAAATTTAATCCAGATACTTAAAACCAAAAATCTCCCTGCTTAATTTTCATTAACGGGTAATGATAACATAATGATAAAAAAGAAAATTACTTGTTTCAGAAAGGGATTACACTGAATTTTGATACTACTACTTAGGATGAAATTTTGGTTATAAGGATGGTATTATACACACATAAACCCATGTATCAGCATGACAGGAATTAAAAAAATTAAATTATTAAAGCTTCACTAATTACTGGTACACAATAAACCAAATAACACAAAAACTATTATCCACTGTCTAGTGACTGAATTTTTGAAACCTTTGTTTGCTTTCAAACAAGTTTGGGATAGGCACAGATACCTCTAGATTAATCTGGCAGCACTGGAAGTTACATCAAAATCTGTCCTTAAATAGAGACATTGTCATATAAAAATGCATGGCATGCACAAACTATAAACTCTTAACTCAAGTAGGGCTAAATGAGACAAATTCTAACAAATCAGCACTGTACCCCTATCGTAATTAACATGTACTCACACATTGAACTATCTTGTTGATTTATGCTAACCTCCACGAAACCTGATGAAGAAATACCTTGAATTGACGTGATTTAAGCATTTAAAACCACATTAAATATGAACCAGAAGCAGGCTGGTTAAAATTTACACTTTCTCTGAAAGATTTTTGACACATTCAGTGCTTGTGAAAGCTGAGGGGATGACGGCCCTAGTCAAATACAGTTGAGTGAGCAGACTGCAAGCATCCCACATTCCACCTCCAGTGCAGTTCAACCGTGACGTGGAGGGACCTGCCTTCTCTTTTACTTCCCTCCTCGCACTCACTTTTATTTACTGTCTTGTAAATATTTTATTAACTAATTCCTATTGTTGCTAAGTGAGGTGTGTGTGTGGGGGGGTGTTTAGTACTTTTAATATTTTGCTACACAGTTTAACTTAAATTCGTCTAGCCTTTCTATTTAAAAATAAAAATTCTGACAAGTTGAAAGACAGTCTAAGACTATAGCAAGCATCTTATTCCTGCTATATGAAGATATTATCAGTATGATTTTATATTAATTTGTTTATCTTTAAATCCTCTTTACTCAGGAAACAACCTGAGGGGTTCAGGTTTCCATCTCCTGGGATCACAGCAGTGGCAGCAGAAGCGTGTATTTGAAAACTTAAGTGTGGAATTATGAATGTTGCTTTTATAACCAGAACATTCTGCATGTTCTTTTATGGCACTGCCAACTGCAATGTTTCCTGCTAAACTTCAGCTGCATTAGAAGTAACAATATATAGTTATTTTGTTAAAATAGCTACTGTTAACTTGAAATCCAGTAAATTAAAAACAAATAAAAAATAGAAAGAACTAGAATAGAAAAGCACTATCAGGTGCTAAACCAACCCTTGAGACCCACCTGACAATTTCTGTGGTTCTAAAACCATATGCTTTTATTTTAAGAGTGGCTTCTCTCCTTTTTGTTTCTGTGCAAAAGCTTCACAGAAACAAATGAAAAACAAGGCATAGTGAGAGTTATCTGGGCAGAAATAGCTTTCAAAAGTGCCTAGGAGAAAAGTAAAGAAACCAGGGAGAATACATCAAAAGGAAAAAATGTCTTATTTCTTAATCTATTTCACTCGGAGTGCTCTGTGGAATTACATACAACTCTACTGAAAGAAACTCCCAACATTTATGGGAAAAAATTCTGTTCAGAGGTCTACTGTGCCCCTTTAAACAGACATCGACTTTGAAGCATGGAATAAACACCCCTGTGGCCCAGGTTTTGGGGTACTTTACGGCTGCTCTGCGTTGCATCATGCACTGTTCTGGGCATGAAGCCAGCGCCACGGGCCAAGTGAGGTCACTCGCACACACAGGGATCTTCTGGTGGCACCGATCCAGCCTCTGATGTGCCTGTCACACTGCCCCCCTTCCTCAGCTTCCTTTGAGGAAACCCTGACAGGTCTACCCCAAACTGCCCCAAATCCTCACCTAATGCAGCACTGGGAAATTTCAGGAGCCATAGCAGCACCACCATGCACATACATTTCCCACCCCCAGAACTGTGCTGTTACCCAGCTGTTGAGAAAAGTCTAGACTAAATTAACTTGACTGACCAAAATGGAATTGCAGTCCTTGTCAAACTCAGTGGGAAAATATGCAAACTATGTTTACAGCCTTGTTAAGCATAAAGCCATTAAAAGTCATATACCCAGTAGGTTTCACAACAATGACAAGGAAAACCAGCTGCCTTTATGAAATACTGCTAGCTGACCACATTACCTTCCCTGGTGTTAAACTCCTAGTATGAAGCCTCCTTCTATCAGGAGGAACAGCATTTGGCTTTATATTACCAAGTTGTAGAATTCATCACTTTCATCTCTCTGCCATCTGCAGGATATTGAAAATGAAATGAAAACAGAACAGGATTTTTAACATGAGGGGAACACCTGATGTATGAAGTTATTCAAGCCCCAGGAATGTGTGGTATTGCACATTCTCACTGTCACAGCCTTTGCTGAAAAGGATTTCCCTGACCTTTTCTCTAACCAGCAAACAAATAAGCCCTATCTCTCAGCAGGAGAGAGCACTGCTCCATTAGATCATTAAGCAGTTCTATTCAGACTATCCCAGTCTCCTGTCCTTGGCCCTGAAGAAAGAGCTGGCACCAGTCCAATCAGTCAGATAGAAGGAAGGCAAATGTGCTTTCGTATGGTACAGCTTGAAATGTCACAGCAGGATGAAAGTCGTGGAACAGACAGCAGTGAGGAAAGGATGTGGTGCTACATGAGGGGTAGTGTTCCAACAAGGAAAGGCTGGTGTTTCAGTCTGCCAAACAACGTAATGACTCATCCAGGCAGAAAAATATTACCACCATGGGAATATTTGGAACGTCTCAGTCTGAGAGTAATTAGGGACTAAACTACACCGGCATGCTTCAGTGATGAAATGAGAAAATAAGCAATACCTCTGTCAAGTTCTGATTGGCGAGTATTAAATGAATATGGGTTTCTATCAAATCTGACCACAAACTAGTAACTTGCAGCAGATTGTCAGAACGGAGTAATATTTCCGCTTTCTCATAAAATACGATGGCACAAAAAAAAAAAAAAAAAAACCTGATGAAATGAAAAATGTTACAGTTGGCAGTAAGAGTTTTAAAGAAAATCATTACCATGATTATATAATTTAATCCTTGTAACAGGCATTTGCACATAGCATTTTCAACCTCTAATTACTCTGTCTGCAATGGAGTAAAAAAGGGTAAAAAGAGGATGGGCAAAAGCAGCAAATGCTGACAATTTCATTTTATTAATAACTACTGTATACAAATCACAAACTGAAAAGCACAAATGTTTAATGGATATAGGTAATAGAATTATTGTACTACTTATCGGTTGTAAAAATGTAAATACTTTGGCAAGAAGGACAAATGTTAATTTTTATTCTTTTGTATTTCCAACTTGTGCACAATTTGTATTCATTAAGCAATGCAAAAGGCCTTTTTTTCTTTATAATTGTAAAGTGACATTATAATTAAATTGTATAACCTCAGCAGCATCTGCAATTTAAAGGATCACTTACAAGCTGGCTGGACAAAGTGCACCACATTAAGCCAGAAACTGAGTTACACATCAATAACCCTTCATTCCAGTGGCTGGGTCAAAACCTCAGAAACATGAAGAAAAAAAAAAAAATTATTCAGAGTAAAAAGGTTTAGAAGGTCAGAAGCAAAACCGCTTACAAGATCAAAATTCCCAGGATTCTTTAAGACTGCATACACAGAAACCTCCTGTGACACCTGTTTGACTTCTTTTGGTTGCATGGACACTTGTAGTTCAGCTGAACTAAATGCAGCTCCCAAATTAAAAGGAAGGGCAAACACAAATTACCTCTCTGCACAATATGAACAACCCCCATTAGACTGGCTTAATAAACTCTAATAGATGTATAGCTTAATACAATATTCAGCTATTGACATAAACATAAATATAAATTTCAAAGAAAATAACCTACTTTAGTAAAATTACCTGTGCAATAAAAATTAATGAACTCCAAATGATTCTGCACATCTCTACCAAATTGCATTTTCAGGCTCACATCTTCAGGACATGCTGGGTGGTTTGACGCATTCCCACAATTCATCTTCCTGCTAAGCCAATTTTAATTTAAATGCAATTAAAGGCTCAAAATGAACATTATGTATTAGATAAAGCCTTGAATCTGCAGACTATCATAAATATGATTTTCAGAAAAATTAATTACAAGCCATTAGGGTACAAGTCATCTTACTGCAAATGTTGAGTTAAACTGCAGAATCAGTTTGTTCCTTCCATTAAATGTTAAATACTGATTTTAAGCTTTGCTCCAAGTTAATAGCAGAAGGTCAGCATAAAAGAAAAAAATGTTTCTGAAATAATCCTCAGAGATACTGGAGACTTATCAATCCACATTAATTGAAAAAAATGTATTCTCTCTAAATGCTTAGTGACAATTGGCTTCTGATCTACTTTTGGTCAACTTAAAATAACAAAAAACCTCTTCACATTCTCCTTGTGCACCGAATATAGCACAGATTTCTGCAGAAGTTACAGTTGGTGTACAAGTGCTGCAAACGAAAAATCCATGTGTGGTGTGTGGTTTTGTCTAACCAGTAATCCCACAAACCAGACTGGAGATATCTGCACAAGACAGACCACGGTTCTGAAACATGAAATCAAGCAAGTCAGCTAACACCCTCTTTGTGCTGTCATTTGCTCTGAGGTTGAGCCTGTGGATTCATCACAACCCCAGCATTCAAGCAGCAGCTGTAGAAAATGGTATGATTTTGGACTTTGAGGTACATTTAAATTGCAAAGGCATCTTTTTAGATGCCCCCAAAGAAGACTCACAAATGTTCCTGTCACTCCTAGTGATGATGATGCAGGACTCATGCTTTCTAACTTTTTCTATACACTTACAGAGAAAGTTCTTCATACGTATATACCTAGAGGTATACAGAACATGCAAGTGTTTCAAAAATAGAGGAAAAGGAAATGATATATTGCATATCATATATTTCAAAAAGCATTTAGCACTGTAGAGACAAAGATATAAGCATATCTCTCAGAATTAAGAGCAGTTTTCCCAAATTCACAACTTCTGAATCTCACTGCAAGGTAGTGCTCTTTAATGCAATCCTAGAGCTACTAAGTTCTTGCCAATAGTAACCACAATGGATTCAAAGGAAAACTGTGCTTAATTCCTGTCTCCCAAACTGACATATTTTATACACAATATGTCAAAACTCTGAATTTTTCATTAACTTCTGTTCCATCATTAAACAGAAAAGCAACGACACGGTTGGAGAAATTCAGCCATTAATCTCATAATAATTGCTTATAAATGTTCATGCTACACTGACAAGCTGAATGCATCTCATGTAGTTGAGGGTGTCAAGGTAACTTTAAAAAATAAATCTTTATTAAATCACAGCTTTCTTTTCTGTCATTATTCGATTTCGGCACGAACACTGAAACTCACACCTTCATCATCTGCACACTTGATTCAAGTTAATTTTATCTGCTTGAATATCAAATGTTTCAATATCCACCTCTATATCCAGGCCCTCCTCCAGCTGTTAACTACTCCAGCCCTCCAGGGGACTGCTGTTTGCTTCAATCCATTTATTGTCTTTTGCTTGTCTACATCTATCCCTAGACGCTAATATACTCACTTCTGGATATTAGTAGATAACCTCTGTGCAGTGGGAGTTTAATGAAATATCTGGCCATCAAGCTGGATGAATGTTATTTTGGCAATTGAACTTCATAATTTAAGGGCATTCGTATGACATTCTCTAATTTCAAGGAAAGTGGAAAGCTGTTACATTCTGCAGGTATTATTAAGTTGCTTCATATGTTTGTGGAACCTTAAACAATTATAATTTGGCAGACAGCAAAATTTCTATGAAATGAAATTTATTATATGCCTTGACAATTTCAAAAATCAGACCAGTGATTAGGGCTACTGAACACAGAAGACAACTATTTCCCCAAAAAGCTCATTGCACAGTTCTACTTTTCACTGGCAAAGTTCTTCTACAGCTGACAAGATATGATAGTTACAGACACCCAATAGGATCCTTTTCATTATGTGGGATTCTGATAGCAAAATATAAGAACAGAGAGAGGCACTTTAAAATGGCACTGAAAGAGCAAAAAAGCTTGTAATCCAAGCCTCTGTGCTGCTGCACTGTTTTACAGGGCAAAAAAAAAAGCCACTTCCTCATGAAGTTGATGTAAGCCTAGCACCTCAGTCCTTCAAAAAATGGGAAAACCCTCAGACTATTATTTCTGTTGGGATATCCAGCAATTTTCATATTTTAATGTACACTATCCTGAATCCCTAACTAGTGTTCAGATTTTTATTTCTGAATCTTTTATCACATATAACTTTAAAAACAAGAGATTCAGAAGGCTGATCAGGGTTCAGTACCATCATTGGGGGTTTTACATTGACTTCAGCATACTGGGTACCAACTTGTTAGCAAAGCCAGCCTGAGAGTGATTAATCTGAACACACCACCTAAAACATGGAACAGATCCACACCATGCACTCCTCTTTACCCTTTCTGGTATATTCCTGCAAGTTAGCAAAGACCAAGTTAAAAATGCATATGTTGAAACCTGAAATAAGACATTCAGCTTGCCTCAGCAGGACAGGCACTTACAGTTGGGATGCCCAAGCTGAAAAGAAAGGCAAACACAAACCACCTTAGTGCACAACACAAACAAACCCCACCAGGCTAGGTTAACAAACACTAACAGCACTCTGCTTGGGACAGGGTAGTCCTTTTTACCACAAGGCTTGTAACTCAAAGCCTGGAAGCACAGTATCTGTTACTGATGATAAAATACCCTGTAAGGCAAGTCCAAGGGAAAAAGCAAGAGAAGGAGGTTACTGCATTCACCAGTGAGATGCCTCTAACTCTGCAAGATGAATGCATAGCAATACTATGGAGGAAGTAAGAGAACACTCCAGAACTAGTACAGTGAATAAAACAGAGATACAGTGAGCTATTGTCCAGATTTTCAAATACTCCTCCTTTCACTCTCTCAAGCCTTCTGCTGTTTGCCATTAGATTTTTCATTTCCAAATAACTCTGCAACTAAACAGGTGTAAAAAGTCAAACTCTGCCAAGCTTGGCTGCCCAGGAAGCTGTTGAAACCTTGAGGTTCCCATGCAGAACACGGTCTTTGTGACAGCATGAGCTCACTCTGAATAGCTGTTTGTTCAGCAATGTGCATGTTAATGAATGCATTGTTCATTGTTATCATAGAATGTTAGTCAGGGTTTCACACAAACATTAATAAAGGTATTTTCTACATCTTTTTCACTGCAAATTTAAAAGACTTTTATATTTGCGTCATTCTGGTCACTGCTTCTTACCAGCTCTTAGGAAACTGGTCCAAAGCCAATTCTCTAGCCATTCCTATGTCCCATTTTCATTTTCTGTTTTCAGTATATTAATCAATCCCTATTTCCATTGTACTCTGAATGCAAAACTCAACCCTGTTTATGCCAACGCTCCTGTCAAATTCCAGCCCCATGCTGCAGTCTAATCTGCCTTCAGATCCATCCCATTTTTCAGCAGTTCTCCTAGAAATAAAAATTATCTTCCTCCCCCATAAACTTTATCCTTCTTACCTTTCTTTAAAAAGCTGAGAAACATCATGATAGATATTTCTGGTTAACTTTAACAGTGCTTTTTCCCAAAAAAACCTTAAGAGATTTCTGTTTATCCATAAATATTACAGGTACACACAAAATCAGCATAGCTTCCTAAAAGACCAAGATATTTTTTAAAAACACCCTGTGTCTCATGAAATTTTGTAGTCCTAAGATTAGACATGGCACTGTAGTTTCCTAACTCTGCTACTGCAAGAAAAGGAGCTCCCCTCTAAATCACCAGAATAATAGTATTTTAACCATTACCATAGATTTGAGCAAGATATACATACACTGTATGCTTAAACAAAAGAATTTCAGAGGCAGTTCTCCCAGAACAGTAATTGGATTTGAAACAGTTGTTGCTTTACTGAATATTGAGGACTAGAGCTAGTTGCAATAGTTTCCTCATATTCCTCACAGTACAAGAGTATAAATTTTGGGTTCACTGAAATACCACAGTTCTTGAAAATGCTTAAAGATGTGCAATATTGCTTTTCAAGTTTAGGTATACTGATGCACATGACTTTATGTGGGGTTCCATTGGGCTGATTTGTTTTAATTTTCTATAGAAACATTTGTTTCTTGTCTTTTGTGAACATATATATGAGGCCATTTCAGTAGGTTGATAAAATGACATTTTAAAAAATAAGTATATGAAGGTGTTTAAAGTAAATGTAAAAAGTCTCAAAACATAAAAAGTCTCAAGACATAAAATATATGAGGAAGGAGTAGGTCCTGTTAACTGTTCTGTAGGTGTAAACTGGGGTCCACAAAGGCAACCACTGCTTAGGTCATGCATCTGCCTAAACAACTTTAAAACTAGGACTTGTCTGAACATCTTCCTGAAACCACTCAGCTGTGTCAGGGCTCTTTTAAGATGTTTCATAGGATTATATTCCTTTCAGCAGGAGACTGTATCATTCCCACTCACATACGTATGTTGGCTTACTCAGAAAACAGCTTAAAACCACTGCTTCATAGTGGGACATAATGAACTATCAAACAGAAAATAATGAAGCAATCATCTGCTGACTTCAGTTTTGTCGCTAGGATTTCAGATGGCTTCTGCTTCACAAATAAGTTAAATAATAAGACTTCTACTTGATTAAAATCTGTAGTATTTCAACACCAGAAATGACCCATTTTTTACTTAAAACAAAAGTCCTTTGTGGTTTTAAAATGTATGCATTTTACTTGTCTACTAATCCTACATAAAGCTTGGTGTTGTGGAGTGAGCCTATTTCCTTTCAGGAACAGTGTAACTCACTAAGTTTTCTGTACTGTGAAGAGAAAAATAATTCCCTTTGGGGGAAAATGTTATACTAGTAGAGACCACTGCTTCCCTTCCCAAAACTGTAAATATCCCATGGACTGTTCAGAGGACTACTCAGCAAATATATGAGGAGCTAGTTTCCAGCAGAGATTATCACTCAAGAGAGGCAATTCTGTACTGGAACAGAAAATACAATGTATTGCTTATGTTAATAACAGCTATGGAGAATAGCATTTAGGAAAGAAAATACTGGAAAATAACATTTACAAAATCACATAACTTCTAATTCTACACATCAAAGATGCCCTCGCTTTACAGTGGTTAACCTGAGCCCAGTGATCTTTTCAGCTGTGGTGGTTTTACACCAGCCAAGAAATCAGTCCAAATAAGCCCCTCCCTTCCCCCGCCCCTTGCAGCAAGAGTGGAAAAAAGGCGGGGTGAGATGATGATTTACTGAAAGCAAACAACAATGGAATATGTGTACAGTGACAACAGTAACATTAATAACAAAAGTGTTCACCACCTTGACTTAGTTCCTTGTGGCCACTGGGACAAACAGAAGATGGTGGATGCTCCCCTGACGCTGGCCACTGGGAATAGAGCAATATGGCAGTGCTCCCGTGGCTAGTGTTGCCTGTTCCCAGCCGGTGTACAGTGACAATGGAAAACAATGACGGACAAACTCCCAAAAACTAAATTGTCCGTGTCACGACAACTGCCTGTTTCCAGATGGCTGTGCTTGGCTGTGGCCTGCAGTGTTGGGCTCACCTCTTCTCCTCACAGCTCGGTCTGCCGTTCCTCTGTTCCCCCTGTGGCTGCGTCCTCTCTGCCGGCGCTGCGGGGCACGCACTCCCCTGGGCTTGGGCGTGCCGCTGCCGCTTTTCAAGGTGTGCGGCGGGCGCTCTGATGGGTTCAGGCCCTTTGCCACTTTTTTCTTGTCTTGGGGCTGCATTCGTGACCTGACAGCATTTGCCACTTTCAGAGCTATGTTCTCTGAGGACCAGGAAGACATGGACAGTGGAGAAAGAGGGCAGGATACGCAGGGGCTCATCCCAGCAACCTCTCCAAGGAGGAGAAACAAACTGATGGAATTCTGGGGGTGCACCCACCTTATCTTCCCCGAGAACCATGCCCCCGGTGATGCCTGGATATATAGAATAGCAACCTGGCCTGGCATGTGGTGCTCAGCTTCAACCCCTTTCTGCAACCAGGACATCAGCCTGTACATCAGGGGCTGTTTTCCTCTTAGGGACACCACTGGCAATAGGAATGCTATTAAAATCTCAGGATGAGCATTCATGTGAAATGCAGAGTGTAAAAGTTACATAGAGACATTAGAGCAAATGAGATGTGAATCAGGATGGTTGCACATCACAACTGTAATTAGAGAATAGACATTCTCCATTTCCTTATGGAATCACAGCAGTCATTCAGGTTGGACAGGATTATGGAGGTCAGCTAGTTCTATCTGCTCCAAGCAGGGTCAGCATTAAATTCAGAGCAAGTTTACTAGACATAAAATCGTCATTAAACCCTACAAAACACTCAACAGTAGTAGTTTGACACAATACCTTGAGGTAAGCAAGGAAACAAAACTTTTTAAGTCATAGAAAAAACTTCTTTCTTCTTAAATGAAGATGTGCCCACATAGTTAAAAGGTTTATGTACTCCAGGCAATTTAGGGGCTGAACAGAAGAGTAAAAAAAGTTTTTCTGTTGTTTCAAAACAAAACCTTTTCAGTACTCACAATAAGTTTCTCCTATGAGTCTTATCTCTTCCATCCTAGTCTGCAGGTTTAATTTCTCTCCCTGTGATTGGTTAATCCGTCCACCTCAGCACTTACATGACCCTGTAGTAATAGTAGCAAAGCACTTCAACTACAGATGAATTTAATCTTATAATTTCATTGAGGGATACTGAAATATTATTAACCATATTTACTGACAGAGACCAAGACAAGGACAGATTAACAGATTTGTCCAAGGTCGTTCAAGAACTAGGAACTAAGTTATATCTCTTCAATTCCAGTCTAATGCTTACACCCTCAAGCTACTACTCTTCTAAAACAAATCTGTTGTCTTTTTTATATATATACTTGTCTCAACAGCATGCTTATCTTTCTTTCAGTCTTAAGAGTGTAATATGCCCTTTTCCTAGCTTCATCATATCTTTCCTTACCCTTTGGAACAAGGTCATCCTTTCTTGTCTTTGTCAATGTTTCAGCTACCAAGAACACGCTCCCCTTTTCCCTTTTTGTCTAACATATGCAATTTTCCTTGCATATAAGGTTACATTTTGTCCCTGTGTCCAATACACTACACTCTGAATCACCTTCTAGTTAAACATGCCTGGGATATGGTCTCAAAGGCTTATATATTACCATTACCATTACATTAGTTTGTAATTCAGTAGTATGTCAGCAACTTCCAAAGTGATCTACACTGTGGTCAAGTCTGAAACCCCATCACTGCTTTAGGCCTGTAAACCTGGCCCAAATGGTTTACAAGGTCTGCCCTTATAAACCCATCAATTTAACTGGCTCAAAACCACTTGGCTGTGTGAACTCAAACATACCTGTCAAAAGGTGAATAGATACAGCCAGGAGAGCCCATACTATTAGCAGCTTGGTTCACCGGGTTCCTGGTTTTCTACCTGCTCAGGTGGACTTCAAGCAGATAGATATTTATTTGCAGATCACCATGTGAAAGATTTTTAGGATAACTCCACCTACATTAAAGGTCTACTATTCCTACTACAGTGTCACACATTCTTACCACCTCTTGGCAACCTTCAGCAACGTCAGAAAGAAACACCATATCCAAAAGATCTGACAAGACAAAGCCTATTGATGGGCTCCAAACTGGTTTTTTGATATGTGTGCTGGAATAATTTGTATGGAAAATGGCATATTAACAACAGCTCACTTTCATAGCCCTTGCCCCCTGAATATCTACCAACCTAAGCAACAGAAACACTGTGTCAATAAACCAGGAGAATGTACCCTGGGAAAACACAAGTATCAGGTAACGCCATTTCAGATTATTTACTACATTGTACGTAGGCACTGCTCTGTTTGTTCACTGTATAAAAAAGTTCAACCTCTGGATGAACACAACACTATTGAGAGAAGAAATGAGTCCTGGTAAAAGCAAACAAGAGAAAACAATGCAAATATCATGATAGGCAAAACACTTCATGGAACAAAAGAAAAAATATCTCCTTTCACTTAAGCCGTGGATGTTAGCTAAAATATTTTATAGTCTTCTGGACCTCTGCTGCGTCACTACAAACCTAAGCAAAATAACAACTGTCAAAATAACTTATATCTATACACTGATTCAATACCTTAAACTTCCACTTCTAGCACTATGACAGATTATGCTTAAGAAACATCTGTCCAACCGTTCCTACTCAACCAGCAGTCTACACTATCATCTTATACCTCCCTAAGAAAGCCATGACTCCTGCATTCCTTCTAGTCAGTAAGTATCCTCAGTCTTACTGAATTCATCTTTCACTAAAGTCAGAAGACCTGTGGGTTTTTAGATCTTTGTCAGTGACAATTTGTCATAAAGCAGTGTGGCTTTTATAGCTGGATCTGATCAGATTTTCAGGCAAGTGAAGAACATGAAGACTACTGATGATTCAGATGAAATTCAGAGCCTAAGGAAAATGTTTCTGCCCTTGGACAACTGGAATTATTTCTTTCCCCTGCTTTTTACTATACATGTAAAATACATTTTCAAGTAAGTTGTCACTACACATGCAGTGAGTTCAATATTTTCTAATGGTATTACAGTACAAATAACAGCCAGAACATTTGCAGGAAAAGTCCTTCAAATGAAGATTTTTCAGGAGAAGGCTACTGAAGTATTTTTTGTGTATTACATTGCTGTAATGCCTCATTTTGTTTTACTTAATCACAACTCTTCAGCTGAATTTCATAATAAAAACTTACCATTTTCTGTTGCACTTTAAAAAAATGCTAGGATGCTACTCCTACTCCCCACTCCACTGACTAATCCAAGAGAGTATTCCGTGCTACATCCAAGCTGTGAAAATAGCAATAAAAGTGGACAAGTACTGATTCTGTAACTGTGCAACTCTTCCTTCAAGTCTCTCTCTGAAACTCTTACTACACATAATCAAATGAAATCAATGGGATTTGATTTTTAAGTGATACAAATATTGCTTACTGTGAAGCATTCTACTTAAAGCAGAATCAAGTACAGCTAGAATGGTACAAGTACTCGAATTATTGTTCTTTTATACATAATGAGGGCATCAATCCAGGTTTGTTAAAACAGAAGGAATTATTTAGACTTTTATAATTAAGTTATTTTTATAGTTAGAGTCCAGTGCACATATAAAGATATAAATTTGCAATGGCTGAAAATCAATATAAGTCTTCACACTGGGAAAGCTAAAAACCAACACAGTGGATGACTTAGAGGCGAATAAAATAGCAGAGGAAAAAGCAAGCACACTTGTGAAAAGATGGAAATATATACCCTTTAAAAATCTTACAGGGACACCTAGTTTGAAATATGCAAATATCCTGGTGTCTGTAATGGGCTTACTCACATGTTTAAAGTCAATCAGGTGTGTTCATTTTGGAAGACCTGGTTCCAAAAATAAAAGGGATGCATCATAAAACTTTATTTCTTATTTGGAACTTCATTTGACTAAAAACTTCTTTGAAGCGCCCTTCAAAGAGCTGAGTAGCAGATTCAATTCTCATTTCAATATAACTCAGTATAACAAGCTCCTTTAGAAGATGCTTTCAATATGTAAGACAAAAAAATGATAATAGAAGATTTCTGATCTACAAAAA
>VXAC01006999.1:682561-765549 GCA_013399225.1 Rhipidura dahli
ATTGGATAAAAAAAAAAAAAAAAAAAAAAAAAGAAAGAAACCTCCTTATAACAGCTTCCTAGACCAAACTACTTTTTGAAAATCTACCTCAATACTACAAATCTACAATACAGCATGGGTGGCAAGCAGCAAAGCATCTCCAAAGAGATGAAATAGAATGTCTTGAACCTGTACTACCACTACCATAATTCTTTTTTATCTTTGTGGGCATAAATTCTGTGTGAATTTGAGTAAGAATACTACTTTATTGGCTAACTACTCAGGACTAGTAGTTTGTATGCTTCCTATTAATTTTTAATTTTTATAGAATTCTTATCTCTTTTTTTAAAATTTCTGTTAATAGTAATTATAATAGTGGTAATAGTAGTTGCAAAAATAGTGATGATAATAATAATAATAATAATGTTTCCTCATAAAAATTAGTGCCCTGTGTGTCAATGACAATATTCTTCAAAACACTGTTATGAGGTCCATAAAGATGTTTATTACCACCTAACTTAAGATATCCTAACATCTTGAACACTCATGTAGCTGTCATGATATTATTTCTAGAGCATTATGAACACATAATCTGGGCTTTTACAGTATCAGTTACCTTGAGACAAAAGCTCATTGTAATTAACAAATGGTAACAAAAAGCCAGAAGCAGATAAGATATATATAAAATACATGGACTTTTGCACACATCAGTGACATCTGTATGATGGCTTTATAAAAGTCGGATACGCTCTAAGGCTTCAGTCCCAGGTTTGCAAAGAACCAAAAGCCACTTAAATAATTGGGTTGTGAAACCTGCTTAAACATTTTGCTATCTCTGCTTCTTAAATACTGTTTCTTGGATGTTGCTTCTTAAATTTCAGAGCACAAATAACATCAGTAGGCAGAGACTGCAGGAAAGCCCAATGAAATCAAAGAAGCTCTTCTTGCCAAATACAGTGAAAGGTCATAAGACAGTCCAAAGCAGGGTCTTCTCTCCTTATGCCTGCACTGAAATTCCTCTATTTCCTTTGCCATTGCTTGATTGGTTTTTTGGGTTTTTTTTAGAAGAACCTTCATCATACAGAGTATTCAACAGAGCTTCTCCCATTAAATATTGTATTACTACTACATTTGCTAAAATTCCACTTTATGATGGACAGACACCCATTGAATTACCAGAATTTTCTGTCTTACATTGCTGTGGCTTCCTTTCAAGGCAACCCACACACTTATAGATCTTGTCTAACTCCAATTCATAATGTGAGTATGAAAACACTCAAGAGCATGTGGCTGGGATCATAAAAACCCCTCAATATTTTAAAAGAAATCTGAAAACACATTCTTTGGGATTTTTTATTTTTTTTTAGTTTAACAGCAGATGCTGAGTAGTTTCACTTGCTAAGATAGATTCTTGATCCTGCAGCTTCACACATGGTTATCACTTTCTCCTGAACTGTGCCTTTCCGTGGTAGGTCTATAAAGTTGGAGGTTTATCCCTTTACACTGAGTGCAGGATCAGACAGCAAGACATCTCACCACCTTACAATCTAAAAAACCTGCACATGCTCCCCGGACTTTTCACACTGTCTTTCAGTACTTTTATTGTAGAATAGAAAATTATGTTAACAAAATTCTATGGCAAACCAGGGGAGGTTAATTTATCCATTACCAGGCATGTTAAGAGCAATGGTAATTTAAAACTGTAATTATGATGCCTGCTAGACTCTTGATTGAATTCTGAAAGTTCCTTTTGGTTGAGTTATTGCGCAAGTAACACTTAGGGAAAGTCACCTGCAAGGCACAGAAGGCAATAAGTAAAAAAAATACACCATACAGCATCCTGTTTGGAAGAAAGGAAAGACATTTCCTTATTTTTGGAGATGCCTATAATGGATAAATCACTGCCATTCTCACAAACAAAACAATAGGTACCCTTATATAACAGTAATGCTTTCCAGCAGTTCTTCCATTTCTATGGTTTAGCTTTGGCCAATCTATGTTTTAAGCTGATACCTTGTTTCTCTGGAAGGAGGTATCTTGTTTCTTTCTTATAAAAGGTAGTTGTTGGTGGTCATTATTGGACATGGTTATTTTGAAAATATGGAGTCATCATAACCAATGAGGTGGTGGTTCCCTCAGTTTGCAACTGTACATATTCAGTCATTAGTCTAGCTGCTGAGGTCAAAATATTAGATTTAAAATGTGTTGTATTTTTTATCATCTGTGCAATTGGCTACTGCATCTGAGAACTTCAAAATTCTTTTGAAGTGTGAAGTATGCTATGGGCAGCTTACATTGAAATGTTGAGTTCCTGACATAACAAGAAAAATCAAAATATTGTAATACTTCTAGTATTTCCCCAAAATTATAATATATCCCCCATGGAAATATTTTTAGCATTTTAGAGCCCAGTTGTAGTAATATATGGGTTTATATTTTTTCTTAAGTTACTGGTCATTCTCTGTTCTCAATTTCCAACACTAAGAGGTAGAATTGTTTACAGCTAGAACTTAGTGATTGAGATGGTTTTATGTATCTCTGTGCACATACTTCTGCCCCCATCAATTCAAGGAAATAAATCACTATTCATTTCATTTGCTGAGACAGATATGAGAATAGTGGTGGAAGTCTGACAGTGCAGTACAGGATGGTGTAGGTTTTGGTATATATATATATGCCAAAAGATTTATTGGCAGAAGTTTGGATAGATATCTCATGTAAAAATGAAAAAGCAGACCACCATAAGCAAGATCTAATAAAACTCATATATCACATCAATTTTTAATGCATTCTTTATATGATATATTTAGCAGGAATACTCTTTTGCAAATGTATTTGTTTCTTAGGGAATTGTAAAATATTTTATAGGAACTGTATTGTATACTCTTCAAATTATAAAATCTCAGCACAAGTTCAACACACAAACCTCTGAGAAAGTAAAAAAAACTTAAACTTATCTGAAAGCTACCAGAGTAACTTTTAGCTTGTAAAAACCAAATATCTTTTAAGTCCAATGTTTTAGTCTTTCCAGAACTGTCCTGCATTCTTGTAGAAAGCTGTTTCCTTCTCAGTTTTAACATGATTTCTAGCTTTGAAATACAATGCTTTTATTCTGCCAAATAGCATGCATTTTTGGCCCTCACCTAAAAAATTTCTGGCCTTCACCCAAGTAGCTGATGGGAAGAATGAATTAATTTTCTGTTAGACAGACCTTAGAATGTCTGAAAAATAGAATAAATTCTGGACGTCTGTTAGTGAGCAGTATATAAATGTAACTCACGGGTTCCTCGTAATGGCAATTAAGAATTTCATCCCCAACGCTCAGTACAGTAGCAATGCTGAAGTTCGATATATTGCATCATGGTGTGCTGAAGGTAATACCTGAGTGTTCTCAAGAGAAAACTTGATCTGTTAATCTTGAGATCTTTACAAAACTATTCCAGGTTTTGATGTTATATCTGATGGATTGCCAAGAGTTGATGGTTTATCATCAAGGCTGCTAATGCTTAAACTGCTGCTTCTTATTTCTGTATGTCTAAGGTGTTTCTTTTAGGGGGAGGGAAATTTTACAATATAGAATTTGCTAATTTATAAGCATCATAATTTATTATATATATAATAATATGCAAATGTATATATGTTCCCATCTGTTAGCCAAGGTCTGTTTCTATATTTGATGCAAAATCCCTATATTTTCCCTACTCTTATTTTTACCCCCGAAAAAAGAGATAAAATATTTTCACCTACCCTTTAACAGCTAGTCAGTTGTTCTCCACACCATTCAAGTCTGTCCAGCCAGTCATAAGAGTAAATACAACAAACATTTGAAAATCTCATACAGAAACTACAATCAATACCCAAACACGCTGCTACTCTTGCCTCTGGGCCTAGGAAACATGTCTATCTATTTAGGTGTTTGTGAGGAGAAGAACACAGCCAGAGAGTTCAATCTGTGAAGGGACAAGGAGGGATGTCTTTGCTTCTGTTGTGTTTTGGAGCTCACTTGAATAACATACCACAGTGTTATGTGGCTTTTGCAGTGCTGTGTTGTATTGATTCCACTCTCTGTACTCCGACATGACTGCAGGATGGCTCCTGCACCTACACACAAGAGAGCTGAAGCACGGTGGGACCTCTGCAGTCACTGAGGACCAAGAGTCTACAGCAGTTCACAGAATCACATTTACAATTATTACAACCAATTACGTAACCATAACAAAAACTAATTAATTAAAATATTGACTCTTCCTTAATGAGAGTAATAAGAGTTGAAATTCATTATGGTCATATCACTTACATTAAACATTTTCAGCACGTAATTTATTGAAACAGATTTAGTTCTGATGAAAAATAGACGCCCAATATTTCATGTTGATCTGGTGTCTAAAAACATTCCAATCGTGCTTAAGAAATGTGTCATCTTTCTATTCCTTTGTATCTTTTTATTCCACTCAATGACAAAATAATTGAAGTCATTGGTGATTGATGCTCCATTCTTATTACAGTTATTTCTTGGATGTGAAATTCTTCCTGATATGCCTTCTCGATCTTCCCTAGAGGTGTGCATGACTTCTCTCTTTCTTTAATTCAAGAACTCCTAACATATGGCTCCCACCAAAGCTTAAAAACTGTCTACTTCTGTAACTGTACTGATCATGACGAAGAGGGAGCAGAATGTCAGACTACACATCACTTTATTCAAACATTTGCAAGGAACTTTTTAAGAGTTAAAATAAATTTGTCATTGTAATTTTTAAAAGTATATTTTATCTCTCTGCTCTCTCTTTCTTTTTGTTTCCCAGTTAAAAAATGCTGAACCAAAGTTCAATGGCATCCAGTCTCCTGGGATCTAAGAGTGACTGGTGAGTACGACATGTATGATAGAAATAGCAAAGGGTTTGCCTTCCTCCCTGAAGGGTATCACTTCTTTTTTTAATAACAGGAAATTAAAAAAAAAAGTTGGTCTACCAGTAGTGGGGATTAGAGTGAGAAGCGAGAGCTCAGATGATACTCATGATTAGTGTATTTTCCAGTATATCTGTCGAGAGGATAGATAATCAATTTACTTCTTAATAAACTTACCTGTTCCATTTTGTCTTTTTACCTGGCTTGATCAAATAAGTGATAGATCTCTTGTGAAGCCTCTGGGAATCCATTCTCAAGGATTGGAGGAGATATAAGAAAGTTTTTGAAAAAAACCAAAAAACTAACAAAAAAAAACCAAACAAACCCTTGTAATCTTAGATGTCCAAAAATACAGTTAAAGTAATTGTAATACTTAGATACTGACTTAGTAATTACTTAACTTACAGTTAAAGTAATTGTGATACTTAGATACTTGGTTAGGTATAAATCTGTTACACATGTGAAGAACGGCATAAGGTATTTCACAATGTCTATTTCTGTGTTATCTTTACATAAACTTTATTAAACAACTTTCCTGAAGAGCTACAGTTAGCTTTTTCACAAAATATACTAAGTTTAGTTTTTACATTCTTTCTTAATCTTTCTGTAATATAAATTACCAACTCATGTACCCTTGGAAAATTTTTCAGGTGTCTGCCAAGCCAAAACAGGAATTCATAAAACCAAGAATGGCACAGTCATGACCTCCTGTTTGGCTCACCATTTGCCAGAAAGAATACTGCATTATCAATACTGCTTTTTACAAGAAAACTACTTTAGCACTAGTAGCTGCCATGTAATCTCTTCTGCACAGGGGAAACTAACATTCATTCCTTACTAATTTGTTAAAGCTCATTACCAGCATATTACTTAAATGGACAGGCAACATGCCTTGATGTGCTGCTCATCTAAACTGTCTTCTTTTTGAAACTGGGCCTAGTAGAACTACTAACTTATTGATGACACTTTCAGTGGAAACCTGTCCTCTTTTATTATGCCTTCTCAGGGTGTGACTTGAAGAGATGTGACTCAGCTGCAGGAGGTTACATGTGGTGACACAGACTTGAAACGTGTCTCCAGTATGTGTAACTAACACTGGTACTGAACTGTTAAAAAGTGATTTCTACTAGGAGCTTTAGCTCAAAAAAAACCAACTCATTCAAAATTTCTTTATAAATTATAATCCTAAGAACTGACAACTCCCATGGGTAAAAATATTGCAGATTTCTAGCTTAACAGTCTGAACCTTTTCTGGAATATTTCCTTGGGATAGAGATCCCAAGGAAATATACATTCCCCATGCATATTCAGGCTACCTCCTCCATGTCCCAGCTTCAACCAACTTCATGGTGCTATTTTTGCCTTCACGTTTGAAAACCCAAAGTCAAATTCCAGTTGCTCTGTGTTCTTGTCTACACTCCTGACACATTTCTGCCTCAGAAAGTTTGAGGCTTGGTGATTGTCATATCTCATACAGGAACAGATTGGAAGCTGGGGGAGGGATTCCTGCTTCTTATGCTCATCTTCTCCTACCGTGAATGACTTACACACGACTCTATACCAGTTAGCATTACCACACCGACAGTAACTTAGAATATATCATTTACTTCTAACCATTTTTTGCAGTTGCAAGGAAACACTTTTCTTGTTTAATGATCTAGAGTGTTGCAGTTCACTGTGTTGCAGTTCACTCCCTTACAGAAAGCCTCTTTAAATAATAATTCCACTTTTTTTCTTTGTTTCTGAATGCTTTGATTTAAAAACAGACCTCTTTGCAAAACATTCATGTTTGCACTGAAATGCTCCTCCCACACTTTAAGAGTGTTATAATTGGTTTTCCTATATCCTTTCTGAGAGAAGGCAAGTGATTTATAAATATTTTCCACTTCACTACACATTGCATAAATCACTGGACTGACCCGTACTTCAGAGCTTTGTCTGCTCAGCCTTGCTGTGGTTTGGGATCTGGCAAAGGGCTCCTTTCCCTCAGGTCATTTTTTGGGTTTATCAGTATGGAAAGGCTTGAGCTGGGTTAACTCTGACATTTCTTTCCAACTTTCTTTTGCTGTTTTAAAAGGAGTCAACTCCCAGTGATGTTTTGTGACAGTAGTAAAGTAACCAAAAAGGCTTCCTTATAACTTTGAGGCAGGCATTTTATTGGAAGAAGCAAACCATCATTATCCTTTAAGGTATTCACTCTTCTTTGCACTAACACACAATCCTTCTTGTGCAGCCTCTTGCTACACATTCAAAGCAGTGCTTACTTCTCTTGGTTAAGGGTGAAGGCAACAAGTCTACTCTCTTTCTCCTACAGGAGAAATGAAACAGGGAGACCTACATTTAGGAACAGCTTGGGCACTTGTGCAACAACAATTCTCTTATTGATTTATTTCACATGCATATACTGGGAAGAGGAAATGGTTATTTCTCCTTTTGGCTGATACATTTATGAGGCACGGGCAAGACTACTGTACACAGCTGCCAAATTGTTAGGTTCTACAAAATCATCTTCTCCTGCCACTAGGTATTACAGCAAGGAAAGTCCAGGAGGCTGCACACAGCTCTCTCACTGTTTTCATGTCTACATCAACTGCACACTCACTCCTAAGCTCCCATTCTGTATTCAGAAGCAACTCCTTGTTGAAAGACCACTCTGTTAAATTTCTGGGTTAACAGCTCCTGAATTTAGCAGTCACTTTCCAGAGCAGGATGTTCCCTGCCTAATGGTATCTAAAGGTCTGTTTCCCTCCAGATATGATTTGTAAACTTCTCCTTCAAAGTATTGCACCACTTTAAGTCCTTTGTCTGCTTTTTTTTTTAATTAGTCCTGTCCATCTGCCACAAGAAGTCATTGTCTCAGATTTCTGTTCTATTTTGCTAAAGAATTACGGATTTTTACATATGAAACTGAAGTGAATTTAGTTTCCATTCTTCTGCTTTCCTCTTACTGCAATGACTGTTTAGCCTCATGCAATCCCATGGATAGTATGGTATGAATGATGACTTGCATCTGCTTCATCTGCTTTTACCCTTTTTTTTTTTTTTTTTGGCATCTAATTGTTAATACTGCCCTTCCCAAAGACCATATTCTCACCTTATTTTCCCAGCCTTTCTACAACAAGACCTAGCTTTCATTTATAGATCTCAGATTAATTTACCATCCTTTTTCTTTAGCTTCTGCACCTAAAACCTAAGATTCCTGATAATTAAACATACATCTCACATAACCCTCCCTTTAAGTTTTGCCTGGTTTACAAACTTACATGTCATCACCTGACAAAGATCACCTAACCTAGTTAAATCATTATACAATGTTCTGTATTTTTTAAAAAATCCAGTTTTAGGAGGAGAGAGAAACCCACCCAGTGCTTCCAAAGATGTTTCTTCTCCAGCACATGAAACATCTTAGGAGCAATTGCTTCAGGCAAGTAGAGATCAACACAGAAGAACATGCTACAAACATTCTTGAACAAGCTAAGTCCATTTAGGCTTCTATAATGCCTGTTTGGTCCAATTAATATTTTATTTCATGTGAGGCCTCATTCATTTTAAGAGGGGTACTTGTGCATTTGAATACACTGCAATAGCAGTAAATGTATATATCTTGCTGTGAACTTGGTAGCAATCAATTTCTCTACAGGATTTGCCAAAGGCAAAGTTGAAAAGCAAGATATTTTCAACAGACTTAACCTTGTCTGATATGAGTTTGAATAGTTACCAAAAAACTTGTAAAGGTCTGCAAATCATAATCTCGTAAGGAGAAAGACATCAATTTCTGAAGCCTTACATTTTCTGCCTACATTTCTGTGATGCATCATGCAAATAGCCAGACTGCACTTCTCTGTTCCCATGAGTATAAACTGGAGTAAAACTGTATCTGTCTTGATTTGAAATTTTGCTATGAGCTTCCTCTACTGCTAGCATGCAAGGGATATAAATGTGGCTGATAGCAGAGCTGGGAACCTTCTTTGCTAGATGTTACCATCCAACCAACCTTGGCTGGTTCCATCATATAACATTTCCTTGCAGTTACACAAGCAGAGAAGAAAGTCATGACCCGCCTTTTCTCTTTTTCCTGGACATCTCCAGTGTCACAGGGTGAATTGCAATACCCCATTTCCTTTTCAGGATACATTGAAAATATCTGAGAGTGAGAGAAGTGAAAAATAAGGATTCAAAACTCTGGGTATTTGACTAATTCAATCCTCGTGGAAACCACATCTGCTCTTGAAAACTGTATACAATATATTTATAGCAGACAGTAAAAATATTATTCCAAAATTCTGTTTCCCTGTGTTATTACAAAATGACAATATTGTTTTTAGCCTATTTCCTTTAACCAGATTGACAGAATTACAGGTTGACATTACTGTGAAATTTTATGATGTATTATGTTAACTGTGCCAGTTTGATTAGCCTTGATTGACAGCTAGTACCTGCACAGAAACTTAAATATCTTAGGAAGGAAAGAGCGGTGAACAGTATGTTGCCTCCTTCATTGGTAACAAGAAATATATAGCAAAAGTAGTAGTAGTAATATTATACATAGTATTAAAAATTAATTTTAATGATAAATAAATTTATTCATTAAAATTTTAAATACTGATCATTTATATTTGCTCTCACTTAAACCACTCTGTGTTTGGCAAACTTTTTTACACGCATACTGACAAGCATAACAAGTCTGAAAAATTTGAGATTTTTCATTCTGTGTTCATGTTGCTCCTAGAAATGTACTACTGTGTCTGAGGGACTAAATTTGAAAATCTCAGCACAAGCAGTGGCTGCATCTGAGCTATCATAGCATAATAATACTTCTCTCCTGCAGCATCCTCATCTGTTACCTAAACAGACGGTGAGATTATTTTAAACTATAAAACCGGTTGCTCAGATGTCTCAGAGAAGCTGTGCATTATCCCTCCAGCTTTAGGGTTTGAAAACCCCAAACACTTGGAAATGGGTGCAATTGGAGGTTCTCCACTCGCCCTGTAGATGACATTATTTCATATCAAAAGGTCACTGCATGTTACAAGACACAACAAACCATTTCTAGAAACTGCTCTGTGCTCTACTTGTACAGAAATAGGGGAATTTAGGAAGGAGTGCAAAGGGAACCTGGATTTTTTAATCTGCAAAAAAATCTTTGAAATAACCTCATAGGTGGTAAATGTGTTTGAGGGGTTTTTTGCTTTAATAGTTCAACATCTTTGAAATCAAGGGATGAAGAGTGGGAAGAACCTCCTTTTACTCTATTACACAAATCATCATCTATCTTTTCAAAAGCATATTGATTGCCTTCTGAAAAGGGCTTAAACTTTTACATCTTTTGCAGTAGGTCTTTTATGTTCTCTACAGTTTAGTGGCTGGATGTTTTCAGTTAAATTTCCATCTTAAATATATTTGTGGCCAGCTAATACCAAACTCTTCCTGAAACTACATGATCCTCCAATTTACAGTGTTTTCCAGGGCCCCTGGAATTTAAACACCCCAGGGAGAGCAATCATATAATCGCCTGGCCTTCTTTTTGCTAAGTTATATCTAATTTCCATCCACATTTATCAAAATTTCTTCATTTTTCATTTTCTCCATCCCCAGATAAATAAGCCATTCTCCTGATAATCCTCAAAGTATTTCACATTTTGAATTCCCCTTTCCTTAGCATAGGAGACTCCATGTCCAGCCCAACAGTGGCAGTTCCTCCTTGGGAACAGTTGGATACCTCCACATTAGAATGCCATAACCCTTAGTAAAACCTCTCCATGTCTCACTTCCCTCCCGTGCTGAGCATAAATCCACACTCTTGAGGCAGAGAGAAACTTGAAGCAACACGTGCAATAGTCCATGGTTGGGGGCACCACTGGTACTAGCCACTCGTACCCAGTATTTCATATAACTTGTAAAAATCATTCCCTTCTACAGCTCCACCAGTACCAGTACCAGCCAGTCTTCCCCAGAAACATCACTCCAGCCTGAGGATTACATTTGACTTTATGACATTGCATCACAGTGGTGCCTCTTAGGCTCTTTAAGATCAATTTCTCTATTTCAGTCATTCCTATCTGGTAGAATTCCTCACTCTAAGAGAATTTAGTACTATTAGTCCCCAGGTGCAGCACTTCACACTTTCTTCTATGCAATTTCATTCCATTTCTGCTACTCTAGCTCTCAAAATTATTCAGCTCTGACTGCTTCTTTCTCTTAGTTTTGTCTCGCTGGTCAACTTTTTTCAGATCTTGGAAAGTTCCTTAAAATCTCCTCTCTTGTTAGGAAGCTCCCTTTCACTACCATCTTACTGAGCTTAGTTTCTTACCCACTCCACAATCTAGCAATTCTTATGCTGACACCTATACTTTTTGGTTGAATAAATAATTTTTGAAACAGCAGTATAGCAAATTAAGCTCCAGAAATACTATTAGTAGTTAGCATTTCTTTCCCCAAAAGAAAGTCAGTTATCTGGTTAGAAAGAAATCAGGTTAATCTTGCGTGATCTGCCTATTCTATTATTTTTTTTAATGCAAGTTTAATTTCATAATTCTTCAGCCAGGAGAACAAAGTAAAATGTCACGTAATAGACTCTGGTTTTATATTTCTATATCTTCACATAAATGACTACGTAACCTTTCTAACTTTCATTTTTAATTAATTAGGTCCATATAGACAAACCCTTTTGGCCTTCATAATAACATCTTGAGTTCAGGCATGTTGGAAAGGCAAGTCATTTCATGAAATTTTTCAAAATAAATGCCTCTCCATCTATAGGCCTATAGGAATCAATTCAAGGGGAAAAAAATGATGATAAAATAAAGAATACAAAGGCTTACTGTCCCACAGAACTGTTTGGTATATGATTTTAAACAAAGTAAGAGTAATGCCTGGGATTGGGAGCAGGAAATTTTATTTGACTAAAAATGTTTCTTCAAAATATACTGCTGGAAAACAGATTAATTAATTCAGTTATCAGTATTAGTTTTTTTAAAACATTTATCACATTTTTATGAGTAAAATTTGTAATGGAAAATTTTTCAAGAACAGAGTTTGTGTTGCACAATTCTTGTCTTTTAACCTGCATTACTTATGTCTTCAGCACAATAATTCACTGTATGAGTACAGATACACATTTGCTTGGAGTTTCCTTTAAGAAACATGCTATTGTTACATTGTTCTTTTTTGCACAACTAGCCAACAAAATTCAGATTTGCCTCCATCCCTTAGTTCAGAATGAAATCCATGCATTTCTATCAAATGAAACATTACTGATGTACTGGCAGAAATAGAAAGTTTTTTCACCGCAAACTGCCTTTTGCGTTTACTTCATTTCTCAGTGAATGTGCAAACATCCAAAGGTGACAATACTTTAGTAATCTTAGATATCTTAGTAATAGTCTCTTTAGTTTTGTGTCTTAGTCCTACAACAACAGTCAGAAGGTTGTTAAAAGCTGATCTTAAAACAGCTGAACAGAAAATTAAGATAGAAGAAAATTATGATTCTAAGGCACATCTAAGTATCCTAATTAGCTGCTGCTGGAGTACCTCACATGCTATAATGGTACATAGGAACATGAATTGATTCCAGAGGGAAGTCTGGTATAGTCAATCAGTCTCTCCACTCATGAGGAGACAACTGCCCTGGTTGAATAAGCCTGTAGACCACTGGGAGCTCATATTCCTTCAGCTATAAAGGCCTTTTGGATGCATGTCCTTATCTCACAATGAAATCTTTAAAAGCTTTCTTCCCTGGTGAGACATACATAGAATATGGATTTCTTTTTGCACTGCAAATTCTGCCTAGAAAAACAGTACAGACAGCTCTAACTTTGGCACTATTGGGATGGGAGATAACAGAGAAAAAGGACAGCAGTGATGAGAAAACACAACCAGAAATACATTCTGCCTCAAAAACCCTCACCAACCTCTATGTGTTTGGAAACGTAGTGTCTATCAACTGTCACTTCCAGGGAGAAGGTAACTAAAAATAACAACAACTGAACATGCCTGGAATTAAATTCAGAAAATGGCCAATAAAAATAAAGTTGGCCTATTCTGAAAAAAAAAAAAAAAGTTAAAAAATTGTGATAGGTGCTGTTCCATTGTGTGGAGAACAAAGTGAACATTTCTCTTATTTTCAAAGGATGACCTACAGCTTATTTATATGAAATATGCCTTTATTATTATGCCTTTCATCATAGAACCAAACCAAAGTATGTTAGTGGAAAGGCAGAAGAAAATGAAACAAAGGCAGAAGGAAAGCATCCAATCCTGGCACATCCTCCAGGTATTGTGTTTGGCAGGTGTGAGATGCAACTTGGCACAGAGCTCACAAAAGCCTCTAAATGCTCTGCCATTCAACCCCAGCTATCTGGGACCACATGTTTAAGTTCATGACCTAAAAGCAGCTCAGAATGTTCAACAGATAACAGAATCCAACCCCAGAAGAACCAGACTGTCTGTGGGGAAGAGAACCACTTATAGTGCTGCTCCAGAGAAGGCTACGCAACGTGATTTTGCACAGAAGCTGGTTAATTCAAACAGCAACAAGTTGTTTGGTGGTGGCTGTAGAGGCCCTGATCATTTGCTGATAGTGTTAAGAAGTATGTGTAAATGGAGATCTGAGGAGTTCAAGGGACATATGCGTCATGCAAGTGTTTTAGTATTATAAAAATATGAATTGAAACCAACATGACAGAATATAGTGGTGTAAACAAAACATTTAAACATCACATTAAAAGATAAAGGGAAATAAAGGAAGGATATTGGTCAGTGAAAGACCAGTAATCTTTCTCAGATTTATTTTTTAAAAAATTCAAAATATTTCAATTACATCAAAGTATTTGCAGCAGAACTAACATGCATGAACCAGCTGTTTAACAGAGAAAGTGCATGACATTCTCCCTTGGAATGTTGGCTTGGATATTTTAAGACATGTTCATTGTGGCTTCAACACAGTAGTTTAGTGCTTTTGTGTAATATCCTTTAAAAAGTTATAAAAAGGTTTTTTCTTTGCTGGTTTTATGGGGGTGGGGGTTTGTTTGTTTGTTGTTATTTTAATAGGTGCTTGATCTGTGCACTATCAAAGGCACAGGAAGAAAAGATGTTATATCACCATTTCAGCATTTCAATAACTTATCACACATATTTGTGTTCATTTACCATTAAGCCTTTCATGAAATTTTTGAGTATAACTCAGACTGTTCTAGTTCAAGAACTATTATTCATGTTTCCTTGTTTAAAACTTACAGTTTTATTTTGATTAGGTCTCTACTGGCTTCTGTTAAACTGACATGTTTCTAAGCATTCAAAAATTTTTGTGTTCAAAATTTGTTATTAAGGAGTAACCAGTTAAAAAATGCATGACATCCTCTTTGATAATACTGAATTCCCCTCCCTTCCAGCACCAAATTACTATTCCAGTTACTGATACTTCTCATCATGCAAGACAATGATAAACTTGGGCTGAATGAAATTCAGGAGAGTGGAGAGGAGAGCTCTATGCATATATGTACAGCAGAATGTGGAGATTAAAAAGGAAAACATTTTGGAGATGCTGTCTGTATGTTCCCTTTACTGACATAAATATTCTCCTAAATATGTTGTAGCTTCTGCTTTTAAAACAGATGTGGTCAATATAGCTGTAAAAATAAACATATGTTTTTACCAGAAACAATGTAAGGTATATTATCTTAATAATGTTGTTTTTTCTTCAAGGTAGGAACTACAGAAATAAACACATGCACACACACAGACACCCCCCACACACATATACAGATCAAACAGCTACAAAAAATAGATGTTTAATGCAGTAGGATTGAGAGCACGTATTGGCTATTTAGAGTGAAACATGTTATTGCATAGCTGCATCTCATTGCAATATAAACACTGTCAGAATTGAAATGGAAAACAAAATAAGAATTTTTTTAATATGGCATCTTAAGAATAAGGCACTATGAAAAAGAACTCAAAAACAAGTTTCTTTCAAAACAAAATTAAGAAGATAATTTCTAAAAAGTTACTGTGTTTTGTCAGTCTCTGGTAGCCATTCATATACAATTGATTACAAGAGAAAACTGAGTGCAGGAGCAACTTGATCTGACTAGTGAGGCCGAGTACAAGACAAGCACAGAGCAACAACTGTGTTCACTGACACCTAAATCCAGAGTGAAATGAGAGGCATTTTCCATACATTACTCTAGCCTAGGCTCAGAACACAGCATTTGGCCTTTGACTCAGCACCAGTCACATCAGGAATCAGTGCTGAAATGTCGACAGCAAGGCAGATCATGGGCCCTGCCCAATGAGTGCTTCCAAGTACTTGCTAAGGCATCCTGCTGTTCCTGGTATTATTTTAGTCAGGAGGCAGATTCACATTGAATTAAGCATCTGATGAATTCAACTATTTCTGCTTTTGTATACAGTACTAGTTTGACTTCCAAATAATCTCTCTCCTACTAAAGCAGGAGAGAGATTCTTTACAATAATCTATTACTATGCTTTGATGGAAGTTGTGTTGGTTTTGGCTGGGGTAGAGTTAACTTTCTTCACAGTGGCTGGTATAGGTCTGTGTTTTGGATTTGTGTTGAACGCAGTGTTGCTAGTGTAGAGATGTTTCTGTTATTCCAAAGCTTACACAGAACCAAAGCCTTTTCTGCTTTTCGTACTGCCACACCGACATGGAATTTGAGAGAGGCTGGGAGGAGACACGGCCAGGAAAGTGACCCAAACTGACCAAAGGGATTTTCCACATCATATGACATCATGCTCAGTGTATCTGGGGGAAAGAAGGAGGAAGGGGAGCACTTGGAGTGATGGTGTTTGTCTTCCCAAGTCACTGTCACATGTGATGGGGCTCTGCTCTCCTGGAGATGGCTGAACAATTGCCTGCCCATGGGAAGCACTGAATTAATTCCTTGCTTAGCTTTGCTTCTGTGCATGGCTTTTGCTTTCCCTGGTAAAATTTCTTTATCTTAACCTATGAGTTTTTAAGCTTTTCCCTTTCTGATTCTCTTTGTGGTTCCACTGGTGGCAGTGAGAGAGCAGCTGCGTGGAGGTTGGCTGCTGGCTGGGGTTAAATCATGACCATGAAGTTTAGCTCCAGTGTTATCAGCTTCCTTTACCTTAACCCTCATGAAATGCAACATCTGAAATCCACCACACAGACAAGGCTCTGGGGAGCCAGGCATCACCCTCTGCTGCCCTCCCACCTCTGGGGAAGTGGGGCTGTGGGAGAGTAGGGGAGAGAGACAAGTTGCCTTTGCTCCAGCAAAAGGACCCTCATTCTGACTCCAGCTGGGAGTGCAGTCTGGTCTCCCAGAGGCCTCAAAGGACAGTCTTCATTGTCCTGTGCACTTCCGGAAGACAGAAGAAAGCCTCTTTTCTAATATCTAATGGGTTGTTTGTCATCTTGCTTTAAAATGAAATGCACCGAAGTAGTGTTGGTTGTGGTATTGAAAACAGGCATTTCACATCTACCCACTCTGCTGAACAATTTAGCCAAACAGTATTGCCAGATTCAAATTAAGAGATGTAGAATCACAGTAGAAAGTGGACTCCTTTACAGCCAGCACTGCTTAGAAAGATTATAAGAGTAATATTAGGCAGAGAGAAACTGATTCATTTAGTTAGAAAAGCTAACCATGAGTTTTCTGGAAAATACTTTGATATGTTCCTTAGCATGTGTGCTCCAAGCAAGTTCCAATTGAAAAGGAATGTCTCTACTTAGACCGTCTAGGGTTAGGACTGCCTCTCTGAGTATCATTTGGAATATTTCAAAGCAGAACCTTAAGGCAGTTTTACAAACTAATATATCCAAGCTGCCCTTACGGACTGTGATTCAGCTCATGTTCACTCTTGCATTGTCTTTATTCCAAAAAATATTATACCACAAACTCTGTATAGCAGCATGTCTTAAGCTCCAATGATAGACCTGAAAGCACACAGTATTCATACTCCTGACCTGCTGCAGACTAAAACACTAGCAGACTAGTTAGAAGACAATTAGTCCAATTTCACATTTCCTAGCAGCTGAAAAATTTCATGTTATTTTAGTCACAGTGGCTGGATGCCAAGTTCACTGGAAACAACCCTGCTGATTTACCCAGTCCATTTTAATACTTTAGAAATACTGTTGAAACATGGCTGTCCTAATTACACAGGGATCAGTGCACAGTGTCCCTCTCACCCAGGATTCTCCCAGAAGGGCTGCAATCACCTGCATTCCCCTTAATTTCACCATGCAATTCCAACTAATTTCATCCTAGTACAGTGCTGTCAGACAACTCCCATGTCTCTGCGGTTTTAATCGATTAGCTCAATGTCTCTATAATGCATCACCAGCTGCCAGGCACAGAACTGGACGCTTTGCAAGCATTTCAACTAAAAGACAGTTTAATTACTATAGCAGCATCTCAAAGGCATAGGCATAAGGACTTGCAGAGGAATTATTAAAATATTTGGTGTCAACAAACCACTTTACAACTGAGCAAACAATGACAATCCAAAGGTAGAAAATAAGGAGAAAGTCCATTTTAAACAGTCCATTTTAATGGACTCTAATGTATGCAGGCAAATGGACTGCCTTAAGTATTACTGTTTACACAATGCAATTGTGCTTTACGATAATTGTTTTGCTGCAATACAGACATGTAAAAATTGACATTGCTGTCAGTAAATTACAATACAAGAAAGATACCTTCAATTAGAAAATAGTTGAAGTAAGCAAATTAGACAATAAATAGACTGCCTTAAATTAATGAATTACTGAACCAGACTGTAAACTTTGGTTCATTCCTTGAACCACTCCTGTGCATTGCTGATCACATGAATGAAATGAAGGGGGGTCTTGTGGCTCTCTCTCTGAAGTGAACACATGCATAGAGAAAATCAGACATTTAAATAGCAGCACTTTTAACAGAATCAAACGAGGAGTTGCAGATCAGTCAATGAGAAAAATGATCACAGGAATTTAGGGCTAATCCTTTCCTCCCCTTCTGTGTAAGGCTAAAGGATGGTCAAAAAGGACCTAGGAAAACCTTGTATCTGCTGCGCAGGCAGAGACAAGGAAGCCAAACTATACAACATTCCCCAAATAATACAACTGTCTACAACAGTCAGATCCAGCAGCTCTCTCACAAAACACACAGGCTTCACCAAGACTCAAAGTTTGACTGCAAACCACAGCAGTATAATTGTATTTAAAGCCTTTTCCAGCTGACATGAATGGTTACTCATTTGCTCTAAGCTCTGCTTCAACATAAGGCTTACAGTAACCTCAGCCTGGCTGTATCCTAAAACTGGCTATTGATGGGTTGGCAGGTGCTGGGAAAAAGTTCAAGGTCACATACTCCACTCTAGTGGGAGATGTCTATATTTGATCTTGGTGACCTCTTCCAGCAGTCTGAAAGGATGGCATTGACAGAAGCTGCATAAAGACTTGCCCATTCTTCTTTACTACAAGGAAGGTCACTATGATTTATCACCTTTGTGATGGGAAGAAAAGAAAGGGATGCAGAAAAGAAAACTTGCTGCACTTAAAGTTCTCAAAACCTCAGGGCAACACTGCAGGTAAATGGGAAATAATAACATTACAAAGCATTCTGGCCTTGCACAGCACCAATGCAGTACATGCAGCATGTGAGACTAGATGTCATCACATTTCTCAGCTGGCTCATTTGCATAATTTAAAACATGCTGTTTCATTTGATTAATGTTCTTGGTAGAACCTCAACCATCTGATTTTTCTTGGTGCTCTAAAACAAATCTGAGTCACAGGAACACATAAAACCTGAGGTCCTCCATTTTAAAAACAGAAAAATCTATTGTACACTTCCACTGCCTAACTTCCATATTCGCTTTGCAACATCCTGTCTCACAGCAAGTTCCTGCAGAACAGCAGAAATCCCTTTTCTATCACAGCCTTCTGCATCCTGTGGCATTCTGTGCTTAAGTGAAATGCACAGACACCTCAGTTTTCACATCTCTTCTGCAAATATGAGTTTGGTAACTAAAGCATTCATTCAGTAATCAGAATAGCACAAGGCACAGTTATAAAGTAAATTGCAAGTTTAAAGATACTTTTCAAATTCATATGTGTATAAACAGTTTAGATTTAACATACAACCATCTTTAGGACTTTTTTCTAATCTGGACAAGTCATAAGCTTTCCCTCACATTTAAAATAAGTATGTTTCAGACTTTTTTCACCTTAAAAAAGTTAGCAATCAATACACAGAGTACAATACTAGATTCCATCTTTAAGGCATTTAAAGGAATGTTCATTGTCATGTCTGCAATTCGTTTACAATATATATTTTAAAAGTAAAGCTCAACCAATTATTTCTCCTATGAAGTGTTGATTTCTTCAGGCAGGTAATAAAGTTTAAGGTGCACAGAAGATATTGCAGTTCAGTCAGCAAATGATGAGCAACACGCAGGAACTAGTGTAAAATACCTCAAAAGAACCCCATAATGTATTTGGTTTGTGTGGCCAGGTTTTTGCAGCAGCGGAGGACTACAGGAGTGACTTCTCTGATAAGGGCCTGGAAACCTTCCCTGTGTCTGATGAAGCCAATGCCAAGCAGCTCCAAGGCAGACCTGCTGCTCGCCAAGGCCAAGCCCTTCAGTGACAGCATTAGCTTCTCTGGGATTACAGAGTTAAGAAGAGGAAAGCAGAAGCAAATTGCAGCCAGAGAAAAGCAGAGTGAGAAAATGTGAAAGCAACAACTCCACAGACACCAAGGTCAGTGAAGAAGGAGGGGCAGGAGGTGCTCCAGGCACCAGAGCAGAGATTCCCGGCAGCCTGTGGTGCAGACCATGGTGAGACAGGATGTGCCCCTGCAGCCCATGGGGGGTCACAGGGGAACAGATATCCACCTGCAGCCCCTGGAAGAACTCACGTCAGAGCAGGTGGATGTGCCCAAAGGAAGCTGTGACCCCATGGAAAGCCCATGCTGGAACCAGGCTCTGGGTAGGACCAGCGGCCCCATGGAGAGAGGAGCTGATGCTGAAGCAGGTTTCCTGGGGACCCATGGTCTAACAGCCAGTGCCTGGAGGGCTGAACCACGTGGAAGGGACCCACACTGGGGCAGTTTGTGAAGAACCACAGCAGATGGGAGGGACCCACCCTTGGAGAAGTTAATGGAAGACTGTCTCACATGGGAGAGACCCAACAATGGAGAAAAGAAAGAATCTGAGGAGTCCTCCCCTTGAGGAGAAAGGAGTGGCAGAGACAACATGTGATAAACTGAATGCAAGTCTCCAATCCCCATCTCCCTGCATCACTGAGAGTGAGAAGGTAGAGAGCTGGGAAGTAAAGCCCTGCAAGGATGAAGGGGGTTGGAAGGAATTTTTAAAGTTTGGTTTTATTTTTCATTATCCTAATCTGATTTAATTGGTAATTAATTAATTACTTCCCCAAGCTGAGCCTGTTTTGCCTGTGACAGTAATTGGTGAGTGATCCCTCCCTGTCCTTATCTTGATCCATGACCCTTTCCTTATGTTTTCTCTTCCCATATCCAGCTGAGGAGGGGAGTTGGCAGAGTGGCTTTGGTGGTCACCTGGCATCCAGCCAAGATAAAACCATCACACATGGTAACATTGTACAAAAAAAAAAAAAAATCAGTCTTAAATTCACAGTTGCTTCGACTCCTGTTCTTCATCAGCACATTACTGGTCAGGTCTCTAACAAATGCATAATTTACATTTTTTGGTATTTACATACCATCTGCAAGGGCAAGTGCATCAGCACAGGGGCATGGGTTGGTTTGTTTGTTCACTTGTTTAAAAGCTTTTATTGAGACAGAAAAGTGATCACATTTATTTCAAACTCAGTGATGCAGTAAGAGTCATCAAAGATATTATCTTACCAATAGACCCCTACTAATATACAACTATTATTTAATCTGTGGTTAGGTGAAGGGTTAATGTGACTCTTGCTACACTGACTTATCTGCTTAAAAAGTGGTATCTAATTTCCTTGTCTATTATGGGAAGCACCAGAGGAGGCTTGAGGTTTGGTGTTTCAGAGAGTTTTTTCTGAGAGTAATGTGATACATAGAAAAGAGCATATCCTTGTTATTTTTTTATGTTGCTTTGTAATGAGTTGAGAACTGCTTCTTATTCATAATATCTACAAACAAATTTAGCCACTTCACCCTGGAGAATTATCCATTGGATTTTCCAGTGTCTGATTAACAAGTGTCTAGAGACCATTTTTCCCAGGGCTATCAATCTTTTGCTCTACCTTCCTTAATTTTTGACCAAGGCAAATTTAATGACAGCAGTTCTCTTCCCAGGAAGTTCTTATTTTTTGGGAGAACAACATACTGCAAAGTGATTTAAATAATTTTAAACAACTGAGGTTCTTGATTTTCAGGAATCTAATGGAAGAAAATGCAACCAAACAAAAACGACACCTAACATGTAAACCTGAGCTGAAACACTTATTTCTCATGTGAAAATCTGTCCCTAGATGCTGTGACTGCACACATGCACACTCTTTAAATATGAATTCTAGCTCAGATTCATTTAATAATGATTTGACTTCAGAAGAAGGAAAAAGTATTTAATTCATTATCACCCATCCCTGAATTAGATATATGAATGTGAAAATCTCTGTTACTAATTTTAATTGCACTATTCCCTCTCCACAGGAGACTGTTAAATTGGTTTGGTGAAATAGTAGTGAATCACATCAAAGTAGTGGGATACATTTTATAATATATCTAAATAACTATCCCATTTTCCCAGCATGTTGCTGTGTATTTTAAGTATTAATATTATGACTCCAGTTTAGAAGAATGTAGCTTTATTTTATTCAAATAAATTTTCCTAGTACTGTATGTTAGCACTGTTAAAAATCAGGCTAAATTCTAAGTGGCTATCAAGTAATAAAGGAGAAACATTTACTGCAGAAGCCAACACGAAAATGTGTTTGCCTAGTCATAAAACACTCATGAAAGGAGTTCGCAGATGCATCATTTTGATACAATAATGGTCTTTCCCATCTAATCCCACTTTTTTCTTCCTCCTTCAGCTGCAATGTTTATTACCTGAGCCTAGAATGGGTTTGCTTGTTTGCTTGTTATGCTTTGTTGCAATTCTATCAGGTTAGACACTAACATTTCTCCATAGATTTGCAGCATTATTATTTCCACATATCACCAACTCCCACCCAGGAGTGCAACACAGTGTCAGACATCAACACTACCTTTGGCATTGATTTCATAAGAATGCAAAAGCCTAGATAACTGATGAGCTTGATGAATATTCAAAGAGCAAACTTTGAAGAAATAGCCATCATACTGCAAGAACAGGGGTTTAGAAACAAGGTTTTCAAACATGCCTATATTAGGCAAACAGCCAAGCACTTCTGTGCTTAAAGACATTGATTGCCTGAATAAAGAATCTCCCGCTATACATTGTTTCAATAGTACCTCACTAGTTTGAAAGAGAATGAAAGACTATCATAGAATAGCTTGAGTGGGAAGGGACTCTGAAATCATCTAATTCCAAATCTGCCCCCAACAGCAGAGATGCCACCACTACATCTGAGCTCCAGATTGTCCTGGACCTCATTAAATCTGACCTTAAACATTTCCAGCCATGGGCCATCCACATCTTCTCTGGACAACCTGTTCCAGTGCCTCACCACCCTCACAGTAAAGGATTTCTTCCTAACATCTAATCTAAATCTCTCATCTTTAAGTTTAAAATGTTCCCCCTTGTTCTGTCACTATCTAGCCATACAAAGAGTCCTTCCCCCTCTTTTGTATACATTCCCTTTAAGTTCTGAAAGGCTGCAGTGGGATCTCCCTGGAACCTTCTCTTCTCCAGGCTGAACAATGCCAGTTCTCTCGGCCTGTCTTTGTAGGAGAGGTGCTCCAGTCCTCCGATCATCTGTGTCCCTCCTCTGGACCCGCTCCAAAAGGTCCACATCTTTCTTGTTCTGGGAACCCCAGACCTAGCTGCAGTATTTGAGCTGGGGTCTCACAAGGGCAGAGTAGTGGGGGAGAATCACCTCCTCCCTTGATGTACTGACCAGAACAGAGATTACAATTCTGCAAGAAGTATTATTTTTGGACCAATAACGAGAAATTTTAGATAGAGTTTAACATCAAGATTCTTCATCTTGGTCTAGATTTTCAATATTGATGCAAAAGTTCTCTTTAAATAAACCATTCTGTGTGAAAGACTGACATATTCAGTGTTTAAGGTGAGCAGCTATATTGAATCAATGTCTCCATAAATAGAAAATCATGTTTCTCCCTATAAAATTTTAGGCAAAGGAATAAGGTAATGCAAAACTGAGTGCTGGAGAAGAAAGAAGATATTTCCAGAGCTATAATTCTACTCTTTAACAGGTATATTGATATTACTCCTTCAGCATCACTTGCTCACTGACCATGTTGCTATCCATGTTTTGGCCATCAAAGCTGACAGGTATTGTTTCATGTGTTGTCAATGTCTTAAAGACTACTGTGCTACTGTGAAAAATTTAACTTTACATAAAGCACACCACAGATTGAGATGGTTAAGCTGAAGGTATGCAATGATGACAAAATTCTTATTTAACAAAAACTTTCTGGAAGTTTCTGGAACAGTCCATCAGAATATTTCATTCATTTTCATTCACTGTCATACGTGCCTATGAATACATACTCCAGCAGCTGCTAAGAGGTATGTAATGTAGGTTCTAGAGAAACCCCAACTCTATTAAACCCCATAACCACTAGAAAGAATCTCTGTCCAGAAAATCTGTTCCTCATTTAAGCAAAAAAAAAAGATGGAACAAAAACTGCAGGAAGAACAGCAAGCTATGTAAGAAAGCATGCAGTAAGATGATTCCAGTAAAGGAAAACCCATGAATACATCAAGTGTTTGGCAAGCTGCTATGCACATCTGGTTTTCTGCCAGCTTTCATAAACCCCAGATAATCACTGGTAGCACCTGGGTTTCCTCTTCTGGCTTCTATCATCCATACTGTAAGAAATAGTCTCTCTCTGCTTACCCTGGCATTACAGTGAACAGACTCCTTCACCCAAGTACTCAGGCAGCTGAGGGCAGGAGCTGCAGATGAATGGGGCAGGAGACTAAAAGGAGGATTAAGGACAGAGCCACACTGCACAGAGAAGAATGCATGTGGTGGAATTGCCACGTCTCAGAGTTCCACGCTGCCCTGGAAAATTAGTACTTATGCTGAGTCAGCATTTGCTCAGTACAGACGTGCTCCCAGGTGAAGGGGTTGACCAGGAAGCTGAGGAGGATGAAAAGAGTGTGCCCTGACTGGAGAAGAATGTAATCAGAAGAAGCAGCAAAGGCAGAAAGAAATTATTTTAATGGTTTGAATAAATGTATTACCTCATTTTTTGAAACACTACATGGACTTATGTGAAATTTGACAGCTGGCTTCCAAAGAAATCCAGTGGTTCAAAAATTAAATAACTGATTGTAAATGGGGTAGCCTGTGCAAAAAATACCATTCATACATGTACACATTGATCACACATACAAAACTTTGTATACTTAAATGGCCTTAATGAGCTTTAAAACAGGAAAACCACTCCATGTCTTTGTGAGTTAAAGTCATTGAAAATACAGACATTGGATATCCAAGGATTCCTGAAAATGCAGGATTTAATTACTTAAATGCATAATTTTCTTCAATTCTTGCTAAAAATCAACTATGTGTGGTTGAACAATTATTGTTTTCTTTGAGAGGCATTCTGTAGGGGAAGAAGTGATTTTTGCAAATCCTGGATCCAAAATGTGTGAAAAAACAAGTCAGAGTCATATTGTGTCAAAGTAATGATGGAAATGTCCACTCTATTACCTCTCATTAGCCATCCTTGCTGCAGTTTCAGATTTTTTAAAAAACTATTTAAACTACATAGGGACAAGACCTACAGGACTGAGTGCTGCCACTGCATAAATGTATCAGGCAAAATTTAAGAAGTGACAGGTACCTGAAGTGAATGCATTCTTCTTTAGAATTATTTGTTTACTGCTCTAGTTACCTGCCTTCTCAATATCAGCAACATTTTAAAACCTGTAAAAGAATAGGTTTATATAATATTAAGTTAAACACTACCATATTCCAAATTTAGAATTGAAGACAATACTTTAAGATGAAATTTTAACAAGAGACATGAGCTCAATTCCATGATTTAACAATAAAATGTATCCTCACTTAAAATTGTATGAATAAACTGGAGTACATGGAAATGTAAGAGAGACTGGGAGAAAAAGACTGTTAATTATGCTAATGGTACTCTTGTAAATGCAAAAACAGATGGCAGAATGAACAACAATGGATTATTTTTTTAATCAAGCAATTTCAAATAAATATCTTTGTTCAAAAGTAGTACACAACTATAGCATTGCTAGAAAGTGGTAAAATACCAAAACCTATGGTCTTATCAGTAACCTTACTTTCTTGATCTTCCTAGTGGATATTCCCAAAACAGAACAAATTTCCTGGTTACTGAAAAGTAGGCTGATCCCAATGCTGCTCTTAAGCAAAAAATGTGTAATGGCTGGCATTAATGACAAACTATACATGTTACTTTTAGCATATATCTAATGGCTATAAGCAACTGAGAATATACAAAACTCAAAAGTTTATGCAGGAGACAAAAAGTTTTTTGATTGCATAGGGCTAACACTTAAGCCAGCATTCCAAACAATTAATTAAATGACCAAATTGAACTTTAGAATTGTGGTAGATAATCTCTGTTTTGACCTGCTGCCACACTATAAAAAGCTAATAAAAACTTTCATCCTCTTACATACTTTTTCATAATGATTAGTCTTAATTAACTACTTTAAACTGTAAACAAAGGACATTTAAATAAGTTGAAGTGCACAATCTGTTTTTCAGAAACCTTCAAGGTCAGAAAATAAGATCCTTATGTTATATCTATTATGCTTGTTTCATTTTGATAGAAATACAAAGAGAAACAATTGTCTCTCTTTAGCATCCCTCCAGGTACTACATTTCAAACATTGCATTTAAGCAAATTTTGGCATTTTGTATGCACACAAAATTACAAATGTCAACTGTGTAGGTAAACTATATGCATATAATAGTCTTTCACATTCATACACATGCAAGAAATGCACATTAAGACACTGTTTTCTTTTAAAAAAACTCCTTCAAAGTGCATGCATTCACAGATTCAAAGAAGTGCTGGTATGCCCATCTAATGCCCATCTAATTTTCCCACCATATCAGCTAAGTCTAATTCAGGATATTAATTGCAAATCTTGCCTTGTTTACATTTATGTGGATATTGCTCTAAAAGAAGGAAAAGGAAGCATCCAGATGGCACCCACAGTCCTGTAGTACTGGACAGTGTTTTACTCAGATGTGCAGGTGTGTACACTGTCCAAGCTGCCAACTGGTTTCCTACAAGCAATCATTTTGCAATTACAGTTTATTTTACAACTGTGAGTTCAAACTCTAATGAAGGCCAAGTGGTCATCACCTAGAATATTTACCCTCTTGCAAATGAAATTAGAAAGGATATCACATGTGTTGTTGGTGAAGAAAACCAACATGAATTTCAGCACAATGCTCTTTTTGAATGCCACAATATTTATAGAAAATTGCTGAAAGATTGACTGATACAAATCTTGAAAGAAATAATTGCAATGAAATACAGCTATCATTTTTGTCTTTAAATTAATCTTCAAATTATTCAGTCTTTAATACTTACAAAATAAATGGATGATACACCCAAGCGATTTGGGGAGAGCTAATAGCAATTCTGGATTATGAGCTCTTTACTCTGTTTATGTGGCAGAAAATGAAGTCACAGGAAACACATCATTTCTAAGGTGAAAAATTAGTTAAATGTTTTGAAGTTAATATTTAATTGTATATTCTCTAATATAGAATAATGATGATAAGTCTATGAGAATATTTCATTAACAACTAAAGTGACCCAGTTCTCTGAAGCGTTCAGCTCTGCTTCACGATCTTTGTACATCTAAAAGCCATCTCAGTATGATGATGGAAGGAGACTAGGACAATGTAGGAACACCTAACAGTGTTCCTACACCTAACAGTGTTCAGCAACACCTTCATTGCAAGGCTGGAAAGTACCCAACTAGCCCAACACACACCCTCTCTCATCACTTGGCACCCAGAGCTTTCAGGTAGTTTCAAGAGAGGGTCTGAAGTCAAACTGCATGAGAGCAAGTGTACTAGGACTAACTAGAATTTACTTTGTAAATCTTGTCTTCCTATGAAAGTTTAAAGCAATGTGATATAAAGCACTTTTATTTCTACTACTTGTATCACATATGTGTATATTTGATAATTTGGATCATTAAATGACATATGTTAATAATATTTATTAAATATATAACCTTGGGTTTTGACTGAAATCATTTGTGTATCCAGAAAATTGCAAGGGAATCAGGTGAAAATATGACCTTTCAGATAATAGCATGCAGCTCCATCAATCAGCTTTATCATTTACTGCACTTCAACCCATCTGCATGTGTAATGAATCAGAAGAAAATAAGAAAATTAGTGCAACTGATTGATCTCTTAGTTATTTCTTTTACTTCTATTGAACTCAAGTTCAGACCTGTACAGAAATACTGTACATGTTACTGATCCGGAAGCGAAGCTGAGAAACTTAATCTATGTAAAAGTTATTTTTTAAATGAAAGCCATGGAACTACTTGACAAGTAAAATATATCTAGCTCTTATCTTTGAATTTTCTCAACATAAAAGAAAGTTTAAAGCAAGAAGGTAGAGTAAATCAACAGAATTTTCTCTAGTAACACATAGTTATTAATTTGAACCCTACAGGAAACTTAGCAATTATTTTTAGTGTCACATGTTCTGAAATGGAGTTATGGATCACTACCAAATTTAAGTATCTAAACTTCTTATAGTCAGGTACCTCTCTACCAAAGAATCAGTGCATTAAGCAAAAAGGGAAATTTAAAAACTAAGCCACTATGGTTTTGTATAGGACACATAAAACAACTAACTGTCTGGTGAGAAAACTGGAATAGTAAAATACTAAATATTCCTCACTGTAAGTTTGCTATCAGGTGTTTATCTATTCTGTCATTCTTCAAATACTTCTGAAATTGAACTATTTCCATCATCTAGTATAACATTATTCAGCACCTATACAACAATCTACATAGGAAAGAAAGAACAACAAGAAACATTCAAAGCAGCATACAGCTCCTTAGTAAGATTTTCCAGCAAGTTCATTAATTGCTTTAGATCATGAGTCTTACTGGATATAAATACCAGCTTTCACCCTCAGAACCACATACCACAGGTTTGTCCTCAGGTCTAAAGTGAAATGCTTTTCACTGTCTGATTTCTGTCCTCTGGGAATTATTAAACAACCTTACAAACCCACTGCAAATAACATTTCAATTTAGCATGATTGGTAGGTCACTTAGGAGGGTCTCTGTACAGCTTTTTAAAACTATATTACTTTTGACACTGAGAAAGGACAGTTTTCATAGGTCAAGCTTCAGATCAGTAGTGGCAAGCCTAAAAGCCTATATCAAAGTTATGTGCTCTATACCTACCTATAAGTAAATAAGAAGAGTTCAGCTTGTAATGTCATAGTGATAAAGGGACCAACAATATTGGTTTAAATCAATATTTGCTTGGCCTGTTTTCCCAGCTAACTTGTATACTTTACAAGTAAATATCAACTTACATCTGAAGATCGACCCGAACCAATGTGACCTCCCTCTCTCCCCATACTCTTTTGCAATCCTCCATCAGTCTCTCCGTATTGCTAATGCTTCTTTGTCATATTTTTCTTCTTTCCTTTTCCAAACCCTCCACCTGCCACACTGACCCTATCTCTTCCTGTGTACTCAGCTATTACTTTCCTTACTCAGTTCTGCCTCTGCATGCTCCCCATACTCAATCCTGTGCCTTCCTACTCTTTTACAGTTTATGATCTTCCCATTCTAGATCCAGAGCAGCATACTTCAATCCCACTCTGCTCTCACCATCGACCAGGTGCTACAATATTATAACTGAAGTTTCTGCTCTTTGGGTCTTTGATCCCAATTTCTCCAAACATCTCTGTTTGTGCTCACCAGTGACCTCCTCACACTGTTAGAGTGCATCTCTAGTGTCACGGGCCTCCACACCCACAGATATCATAAAACATGATGTGACAATGCCTTCTTACAGTGAAATGTGGCTGCTCTAACAAGGGTACAGTCAAGAGCATGTTATTAATGGCTTGTGGATATCATTGTATATTTGCAGTGGCTGAGCAATCCTTGCTGTCTTTGAAGATATTATCAGTCTAGAAAATGGCCACTGAACCAGTGTCCTTAGAAATTAGCAGTACAAGCTCTAACAGAATTTGATTTAAAAAAAGATAAAGAAAAAAGGTTCAGATTAATGAAGGCAGAACACACACAAGACAGAATGGATGATTCAGCTGCTGTTATTCATTTGTCTTTAGATATATTTTTCTTTTAATTGTGACCAAGGGGCAAGATTAATCAGTTTCCTAACCAATCAAGGGTTACAGGCAGCAATTAGGCCTCTGATAATAATCTTCAAATATGCAAATGCCAGAAGTGTGCAGTACAGAGACTTGTGGAAGAACAGCTTCATTGCTCTGAAATGTTGGAGAATGGACTGGAAATAATCAAAAAAATGTTCATATGTAAGAATTCATGTATGACTGTAGTGAGGTAGTGAACTTATTCCTGGTGTAAATCAAGAATTGCTAGCATTTATGATCTTTTAACAGTAAATAAACCAAGTACATCATAAAAATATTAAACCTAAGAATCTCTTTCATTAACCTTTTGCCTCTTAAACAAAATATAAACCTGAGAAGAACAAATGCATTATTTTAATTAACTGCTTCTCTTACCAAACATTACACTCTATTTTCATACGGTATCTTAAATATTGATCAACAAAATTATGATATATACTAGGTAAATAATGTTTTTTAAAAAGAATTGTCCATAAAGCTTTTCATTCAAAAAACAAATGAAGCAATGCCCAAGAGAAAAAAAAAACCCAGGGATTCCTTTGAGCAGGTCACTGCTAAATCAGGCAGGTGTAGGGGAGATATTAGCTGTAGAATCAATAGTTATGTAAATATTCACTTGCAATACCTTTTACTTAAAATTTAATAAATCCCATCAAAACTTTTTGTTCTTTTGATAAACTTTTTAAAAGCAAATAGGATTTTTTTTGGTAGTAAGAGTTTTGTCAGAAATTAGTGGGAAGCAATTATTCACATGGTCTGCTTTTGTTAGGAAATCAAATGGTTTCTTTCTTAAAAATAATGATTTTTCAATCTTGAATCATTTTGTGCAAAGAATACTTCTACTTTTCCACTTGTCGATTAGGTAGATGCATTTAATCAGTTGGAAAAATATTTGATTAAGTCTATCTTCTTCCCCATCCTTACAGAATAGCTGAACAAAATCAGAAATGAGGAAAAATTATAAACAAACAGGAATTCTGTACTCTAAACCCAAGATGAGAGTTATAAGGAATGTTGGAGAAGCCTTTTAAATTTTTTAATCCTTGCTGAATAGAGCGGAAAAGGTGACAGTGCAATTAAGGCATCTCACAAAAGACTGAGATATGTCAGTTTGAACCATGTTTCAAATTCATGCAACAAGTTATTTCCACTCCAACCAAGTGTACCACGGAGGGTCGTCAAGGGCTGTTGGCTTTGACAATCACTGAATCATTCCCTCATATGCCATTGACAAATGGAATTGGTGTGTTTTGATTGGTGTGTCAGTTCGTTGACCACTTTTGTTTAGGAAGAACCTTTGACTGGGCAGAGATATTTTTTATTGAAAGATAAAATTATCTGCTGGTAACAGAACACGAAACTACTCCTAGTAGTATCTTTTAGTGTATGAGAAGCATTTTCCAGGTTAAGGGCAATGTTCTTTGCCTGAGTGCCTACAATAGTAATATTCCTCATTTTTTCCATGTAATAAAAATTGCTTATCAGTAAATATTCTTTTTTGATTGTCTCCCCTTTAACCATTCTACTACCAATCCATCGAAAACATAATTATATTGTATGAAATACCCAGGAATTATTAGAATGAAGGACCATAAACTAGGAAGGCAGAAGCTACAGCAGCACAAATATTAGGAAGATCATTTTTTGCATAAAATATTAGCAACCCTGTCATTTCTATTGCTCATGAAGTTGTTGGTCACACAGTAATTTGTACCACCAGTGTTGTGGCATGCTACTTTGTATGACAATCCCAGACATTTCCAGGCACAGTATGAGGAAGAATGGGTCTCTCCCACCTGCTGCTTGCCATCTAGTGCCATGGATTTGCCTACAGCTCCCTCTGAGACATGGAGTAATCCGTGTTTCCATTTCTGATCAATATGGATTCCCATGTCCAAGACTGGGTGGAGATATTCGTTAAGGCAGAGATACTACATATCCCTCTTCTTCTAGAGCTCATTTCCCAAACTGATGATGCTACTATGACATCAAATGAACTGCCAAAAGAAAGAGATATTTCAAGTATGTCGAAATATTTCAACATTTAACTGGCTTTAAGATGCATAAACACACTGCAATGTCAATCAATTGTGGCCTAAGAGGACAGAATCCATGTAAATTATGTTATTTTTCTACCCTAATTAAACTGTGAGTCAGATATAAATCTTCTACTGCTAAGCTTCTTACAATTTTAACATCTCTAATCACCTGCAATTTACTTCAGTTGCAGCTGTGTAGTAGAAAGGGTCAGATGAAACAAAGACGAGATATCACCTTATTTTTCCCCACCTTTAAAAACTGCAAATGTACACTTGAAACAACAACATTCTATAAGTCTAAGCAGGTGAAGACCATGCAACTCTCAATTTCTACTGAAGATATCAAAGTAAGTGATAAGAATCTTGTGTATTTGTTGGGTCTAGCTGGGAGGGTTAACTTTCTTCACAGTAGCTGATATGGAGCTGTGCTTTGCATTCGTGCTGAGAACTGAGGATAATTCAGGGATGTTTTCATTAGTGTTTAGCAGTACTCACACAGAGCCAAAGCCTTTTCTGTTTTTCACACTGCCCCAACAGAGAGGAGGCTGGGGATGTGCAAGAAGTTGGGAGGGGACACAGCTAGGACAGCTGACCCCAGCTGACCAAAGGGATATTCCAGAGCATATGGAATAATGCTCAGCATATAAAGAAGCAAAAGGGAGGAACATTTGGGGTGACAGTGTTTGTCTTCCCAAGTCACTGTTATGCTTGATGGGGCCCTGCTCTCCTGGAGATGGCTGAACACACCTGCCTTCCCATGGGAAGTGGTGAATGAATTCCTCGTTTGACTTTCCTTGCATGTGTGGATTTTGGTTTCCCCATTAAACTGTCTTTATCTCAACCTATGAGTTTTCTCACTTTTTTTTGTTTCTCTCCCCATCCCACTGGGGAGTAGTGAGCAAGCATCTGCAGAGTGTTTAGTTGCAGGCTAGGGTTAAATTCTGACACGTGGTTTGCACTGATTTTCTGAAGAGTATATTTATGGAGTTTCTGTTCTGCAGAAAATGGGAATATCAGATTATTTCTAGGCTGAGGAGGGAGCAGGGGCTAGAATAGGCAAGAGGTGTCTGGTTTTTCTCCCTAAAAAAGAAAAAAGGAAAGAAAAAGAGAAGTTGCTTAAAGGAAGAATCCATTCTTCCAAGGTGAAATGATAACAAATGAAACAGAAGAAAATGGTCAGGTTGGATGAAATATTTACATGTATGGCAAATGATAATTCTCAGTTTTCCTGTTTCTCCTGATCATGCAGTACTATTTATTTATAGAATATTGGCATATTCTGAAGAGCAGACATTTCCCTCCAAATCACCACTCCAGTTATGTCTAATTACTTCCTTGAAAATACATAAAAATAGATAGAGTTAGATTAGACAGACAGCAAAAATAAGGACACGTGTGAAGTAAAGTTTAAAAAAAAATCAGGATGAGGTTGGAGGCGATATGATGACAAGTATTCTGCCATGCATCTTGTCCCAATATTTTGAAACTCAGGCTGGCTACCGCTTCAAACAAAAAATCCCATATCACATTCACCTTATAAAAACTTAAATTTAAGTGGAAAGTAAAGAATTATTTTCACCAGGAAGGGAAGCAATGCATGTAAGGAAAAGCTGTAACATGTCACAGACATCAGGTTTTTCTTCAGTGTCCTACATACATGGATTCAGCCTTGGGAGTGTGACAAAATGGTAGACAATAATAACAATCCACGTGGATTCTAGCTACAAACGTGATTGAGCTTCCTTATCCAGGAACTTCCCATTATCCACAACCTATTATTTTCCCAGGACCTCAGCTCTCTCCAAAATATTTTCAGTTTCCTCAATGCATATAGTAATGCCATTATTTTGTTTTCATGCTTTCAAAATGTATACTTAGCTACCAGATAAACAACTCCAAACTTTTAAATGCTTACATTTTGTTTTATATTAGTCTAGGTTTTTTTGAGCCAAAGAATAAAATAAAGGTAAACATACTGAATGATACTGATAAGAAAGATTGATTACTTCAGATTTCTCTTTGTGTTTACTGACAAAAGGCAGTGTGCAGTAGCCTACCAGGTTTGTTCTGAGTGAAAAATGAAGCCTAGTTGGTAGATTAACCATCTACAAAATGATTCCTTGCAGACTACAGTATGGCTCTTTGCACTCTAATATCTTATGCAACAAATCTGACTAAATTACATCTTTAATAAATCATTTAGTACTTAGCACATTTTGCTAATTATTTCAAAATACTGTAATCCTACATTATTTATATGTTAATTTTTTTATCCTAGAAGAACAATACTGCACATAGTGGATTGGTACCTTCAGTAAACAAAACAGCAATATGAAATATATATATCTACCAAGAGAAGCCACCATAATTATGCAGTAAAGTGCTCATTTAGGACTTGGATAAGGCTAAACATACAATGCATTCTACTGTGTGCCACTCGATATCCATATCCTTCATACAACTGTGGAAAAATCGTAAGTCACAAAAATAAAGCTGCAAAATATGAGAAGACAGATTTTTAATCACAATCATGCATGAACAATTACATATTTCAAATGTAAAGATCATTCAAATAAATGCAACTGATGGATAATCCTCACAGGGTGCAAGTCAAAGTAAACAGACAGTCCACTTTAGAAAGTGTCTAGTGAATTGATTTAACAAGTTTAATGTGAGCATCAGTGTGCGGCTATTACTGATCGTAAGCTTTACTGATGTTATTTGTTCGCTTGGAAAAATACCGCTCTTTGGAATGAGCACATTAAGGCTAAAATTGCAGAGAAAACCCTATTACAAGTTTATTGCTGGCAAATTGGAACCAAACCTTGTCTGTATATCAATTACTTAGAGTTACCACAGAGATAAATCCTTTTTTTTTGTATAGGCTCAATCTTGAAGACAGTGATGAGAAAACTCCTTATTATACCCTACCAACATCACTAGGTTTTCTTAGCAATTTCAAGAAATTGTCAATTAAGTTCTTTTTATTAGGTTCCAAAAGCTGTTAAGTCAAACACAAATCTATCATAAGGCTTGTAACAGCATGTTATTTAGGCACATTTCAATGTTACACTCTTTCATTATCCACCTACCCAAATCCTAATCAAAAGTTCCCATAAAGTGAAGGAGTTTTGAGTTCTCCCATCTCAAGGTTCAGATAAATTTAGAACTCTCATTTCTTGCAGCTGGTCATATGAGTAATACCCATTTAAGTGAGAAGAAATATCATTATTTAGATGGTTTTAGACACCAAAACAGTTGCTTACAAGATCATTAAAGTGTGTCATTGCACAAAATAGTTAAAGCAATAATATTTACCAAAGCGACCAAATAATAGTAGAAATGCATTGTATTTTTATGGCCCTTGATGCCTAGTAGGGTTTCCTTTTAGACAAACAGCTACCTCTAAAAATGACAGTTGATAAGGAAAGTTCTTGTTAGATCCCAGAGCTGCAGCACTGAAATGAGCTGTACTCCTTGCTTCCAGAGTAAAGAGAAATTAAAATCTTTGTAGGAATGATGCTTGCAATTCTCTAGAAAGTGTAAAGAGTGAGTAATTTCATACAGGAACAGCACAATGAAGAAATGAACAGGTCTGCTATCAAGACACCTCTTTGTCAGATGTCCCAGCCAGACACAGAGTACCTGAGAAAAAGTAGGGGGGAAGGAAAAGAAAAGAGACATAATTTCCATGAAGATCTATGTCTAGTCACTTCAGTATTTCTACTTTGTTCACCTTTCAGACTGCATTTAGAAATGTTAAAAGAGACTTACATTCTGCACCTGGTGATGCATGATCCAAATTTATTAATAAAGGAATGTGGTAGACCATCTGAGTGTCCCACCTTTCCAAAGAAACTGGAAATTCTTTTGTACTCATCTAGTTGGTCCTCACAAACTGATGAACAGGGCTACTTTTGTTTGAATAGAAAGAGCAACATGCTATGAGTATGTACATCTTAACATTAAAAATGCTACCTAGATGTGTTAGACCCAAAAGGACAGCTAGAGTGACTAAAGACACCTTAAGATAAATTATCTTGTTGCAAGAGAGGAAATGTGAGTAAAGTAGTTGTGCATGGGAAACAAAGACGGGGGAAAGATTCAAAACTTACTGTGCAGTCTTTTGTGCTCAAATAGTCCTTTTTTACCTTTGCTTCAACAGCTGGCTTCATGCACAGCCATCCCAATTCATTCTATAGCATCCTGACTAGCTGGTCACATGCTAACGACATTTGAAGAGGAAGAAGGTCAAAGCTATCATTACAGTGGTGACAACCAATCACAGTGAAAAAAAGTTTTATTTATTGCACTTAATATAAAAAACCTTTACTGTGGAATATAATTGTACTGCCACTACACACCAGAGATTTTTAATCCCCAATCATTTCAACATATTTTACACTTCATTACCTTTTCAGTTAGATATTGTAAGAAAGACTCTCTTGAGTCTACACAAAAGCCTTAAAAATTCTACTATTTTTACTCTCATATTTCACTTATAAGAAACAATGGATGATGAATTTCACTGAAGGAAAACACACATATTCTGCACAAGGCTGATAAAGAAAACAGAGGGGAAAATAGTCATAATATTTTGTTAAAGTTTTAAAAAGATCCAACATTTTGTTTCTGAAGCCACAAAATCATGAAATATCTATAAGTAAGATGTTTATAAGAACCTGGGTATGATACTGTGGCACACAGTATAGTATTGTCATAGCTAAAGAAAATGGACTACATATCTCCCCAATAATACACAGTGCTCTAACAAACAAATACAAAGTTATATTGCCTCTAGGAGGAGATTACCTCCTATGATTCTCATAAGTTCTAATAAGTGTCACTGTGAAAAGGTAAGCTATTGTATCACTGTGAATTTTCTTCTGTAAAAATCTATCACATGCAGTCATTTTTTCACACAATATAGCTCCCAAGCTTTATTCTGTACTGATTGAGTATAATCTAGACTTCATAACAAAAAAAATTACACTCTTGACATTATGGGGGTTGTCTAGTTAATTTTATCATGATGTAAAAATACACTTTTGTATTCTTTTGTTTGTTTGTGGTTAAATTGGTAAAGTAGGCCCTGAAATACTAATTCTGGAAAGTACTATACACATGGAAAGAGATCTATTTTGCTCCAAGTTTTATCTTATTTGGGTATTCATTACCATCTCAGCTTCAACACAAATGGACCTTGCAATAAATACATTTTTTAAAAAAATTAACACACCACAGCACACTTACAGCAAGGAAACCTCTGACCTCCCTGCATTAGATTTCACTAACATGTCAACAAGTCTAAAAACATTACTGTTTTTCACAGGATTTTTCAAGTACATATTATTTCTTTTTAGAAACAGCCTATTTTCATCCTCGTAAAAGTACACTTCTTCAGTGTCAAAGAAGTAGAAACACAGTTTGTGACATATCAAAATAGTACATTTAAAGAAAGGCAGTGTAAAACCAAAATAGAATATGCCTTTTTTTCTTTTTTCTTAAATTTTTTTTCTTCTGGGTTGTGCAATTTGTAAACACTGTAAAATTAAAGTAATATGGTCTGAATATTGAGTCTGTCTTTACTGATCTTTATTCTACCAAATTATTCCCTTGACAAAAAGATACATTGAAAAAAACCCTTAAATTATAGTGGATGCAAGAAGAGAATGCCTAGGTCTAACAAACAAGGGACAATAAAGAAAAAATGAACAACTCTGAATCTGGAATAATAAAAAAACCTATAAAACAGAATCATGTAAATAGAACAAAAAAAGTAATCAAAAATCACAAAAACTAATTCTTGTCTACTTTTCACCATATTTTCTTCAAGACTGGTTAAAGCAACATGCTGACATACAGATGCCACACAACACACAAATAAGCCCTTCACTTTGAAGAATCATTCAGAAGCCTTATTCTTGTAATAAACAGCCACCACACTAAAAAGTATTCTGGAAAAATGCATCAGAGTTTGTCTTGCTAGGTAACCTTGGGTTATCAGCATCAAAACAAATTAATTCTGCAGTGGAATCCTGACCTGTTGAAAATAACTTGCTATTTTTTTTGGCAATGGAAAGGCTGGCACTATTTTGGCATTGAGTTTTGCCACCAGTTTCACTGCACCTGGATTTTGCTTGCTGACTGATCATTTACAGTGCGAATTTATTTTTGAGAGGCAATTCTTTAGGCTGTTTTGAGCTAAAGTGAGAAAAATTTTGGCTATCAGAACACTCAGCATAGATATGAGACCCAGAATAACAGTACAAGTTGATGTCTACCCGCAGCTCAATTGAATAATAATTTTCAGTGAAGGTATTTCATATTTATACTGATGTAAATATGACATAGCTAGAGGAATGCAAGCTCCCCAGCTGGAGTTTTACTAGGATTCATCGACTACAATGGAGGGCTTATCCACTGGAATCTGGTTGGCATGATATAAAACATCACTGACTAAACTGGCACTGCTGGTAAAATTCTGTTTAATCAGCAGACTGATGAGTCAGAAAGCAGCCTAAGGTGAGGAAGCTAAAAGATATTTAAGAAGATTTTACACTTAACTCTCAAAGTCTTTCTACAAGGCCCTCTTTAACATGAGAGAATAAAAGTGTGAAAGAACAATATGCTAAGATAATAAGTGATTTGTCATGAGTAGAAATTTAAGGCAGATTTCACCCCTACCCCCCCTTCAATTCTCAGTTCTCCTTTCAGGGAGAATGAAGCTTTTGGCAGTTGAAAGGGACCAGATGGAGCCTTTGTTTACCTCTGTTCACCTGGAGTTTGTTCATCTAAAAGCTGGAAATTTTCACCCACTTATCTATGAACAGAATGGGATCTAGACAAGCAATTGGACATCCAGTTACTACACCTATCAAAGATATAGGCATCTTTTTTCCTGCAAAAGACAAGACTAGCTGAGGCTTAAAAGAGATATTCACCTTTTTTCCATAGTATGTCTTACATCAGTTTTACAATCTTGAGGAGTTATACTGGAACCCAGAGCATCTGGCACTGCAAGATGTCACACTTAGAGAGTACAATGTTCTCACCTGACCATGGATATAACAAAAGATGAATTCTACCAGTCATTTCCACTTCTGTATCAATGTAATTTCTTCTTGTGCTTTAGACTTTAAGTAATCTTAGAATCCTAGCATTGACTTATGAAGTACATCAGTAGATCGTAGTAACTTAAATAACATTTTAACATAAAAGTCACCTGTCCATAATTTCTACAAGACGAGGTTAATTTAGAAGACTTTCTCATACATAAACATTTCTACTGAAATTTTCTTTTCTTTTTTCTTTTTAAATGGTCAGGCTAGCTATATGTTCTCTTTTTAGAGAAAGTAGATTCATAGGGACGTGTAAATAACAGACTATTATATACTAGAGGGATTTGTATGTAAATACAAAAGAATATTTGTAAATGTGCAAATTTATAGAAGTACTGTTATTCTTGGAACCATGGATATGTTTTCTCTTTATGCAATTAAGGAAAACACACATTTTCTGAAACTCCTTTGACAAAGAGATAAGTAGATTAGAACTCAACAAAAAATATTTGGTAAGATTTGGTTAACATACATGAACTCTAAAATAGCTTGATTAAAATAAGAAACATCAAAAGAATCAGTTTAGTAATAGAAAACTATTTATTAGTTTTCCACATATTTTTATTTTTCCTTTTTTTGCATCTTCCTCTTGGTTTCATTCTTTTATGCTTGGACCTATTAGCCATCCAGTGTCCTAACAACAGGTGAAAACCAGCAGCATTTATACACTGGTAAAAGGCTGGATCATTCAAAACTGGTACAAAACATAGAATTTTAAATATGAGAGGACTGAAAAATTACTTTAGTCTTTTACAGAAAATTGTCAGATCAGTAGACAAATGCTAAGAACTGACTTATTTAAAACTTTTGAGACTATTTTCATGTTGAATCAATATGCGTGTCTAGAACCTTGTTTAAGAAAACTATTCACCATGCAAAGTTTTAAATGCACGGTATCAAAGAATAATTTTTGACATTTTGATTCATACATGCTTATAAAGCTCCAAGACAACATGGTTTAATTATAAAACATATTTCTACTGCCTTAGTCATGCCAATTAAATTTGATTGGATACTTTCTTTATTCAACAAGCCCCTTTCATGTCATTTTAATTTACTGTCAAAGCAGCCTGAATATTGGAAACTAAATTATTTACTACAGCCCATAAGCCAATAATGTTCCATTTGTCTCTTACAGAGGGAGACTAGACTAACAAGATTATTAAGGACATTACTTGTAATAGCGAATGTCCTTCACTTTATTTGAGCTTCATGCTGTGCTTTCAGAGATCATACTTCAAAAGAGCTCCATTTCATTCCATCACAGAACTTCTGATATAAATTATTCTTTACTAGCTTTGTAATACTCTGATCATAGAGAAAGTGGACCTGGATCTTGTTGGGTAAAAACAGAAGCTTCTGTTCTAAGATAACTACATAGTTTATTTGTGTTAAACACCTTTGATGCGCTCCCTTGTGCCAATAACACAGACCAGGCAGAAATCAGCTAAATTTATCATACAATGATAACATCTCAGAGATTTAACTCACAAGGGCTTTGGTTGTCTTTGCAATGGTTTCAAGCCAAACTTTGCAATCTAATGCATGTGGTTAAAATCAATCTTGTAAGTTCTTTAAAACACTGTGTGGAGAATCCAATAAATGTAATGCAGAACAGGCTTCAGGAAACCAACAGATCTAGCATTTCACAAAAAAAGAGACTTGAAAAAGGGAATACAAATAGTGTAAGATATAAGCTTGTCATACAGACAGATAAATTGATAAAGGATTACAAACACAAAGAAGGACAGAAAAGATAATAAGCTGGGAAAGGTAATTCTTGTCCTCATGTTAGATCCACTCTTTGCCTTTTTGTTATGACTGAAGTTCAGCAAGACTCTGAAATAGATTGTTAACTCCAAGCAAATGAATTATCTAGCTTAAATCCGTGGAACTGCTTACATGACTAAACACATTTAAATTTCTTTCTTATTCAGATTTGAGATTTTTTACTTATGATACAGGAAAGTTTTTCAAAAATCAAAAAGCAGCAATAAAAAGTAGAAAGGTTTTTAAAAACTACCTAGAAAATGTCTTCAACTTTAGAAAAAGCAGTTATCATATGGGGGAAAAAAGCTCCTTCAAGAAGACAGAAAGAAAGGTAGAAGATAAGGTAATTCCTCTATCCTCACAGATATACACAAGAAAATCACCCCGCCTTGTGAAATGCACTGTACACTGAATTTCGGATACCAGCATTAATGAAGAAGAGACATTACTAGCCCCATTTCTTCTGCATAAAAGACTGACTATCCTGAGCTAAGGAGATAAATTTGAAATACTTGTGAAGAAAGAAACAGGAAAGTAGCTTAGAATCAGTACTGTAAATCTCATCTACTTACTAGCATTGTGAAAACTGGAATTATGTCAGGTTTGCTGGTTCTGTCCATTTTAATTGCCTTCTGCTTTTATGATGTAGATACACCCTGAAAACTCACAACACAATGTGAAATCTGTGAAAGAGGAAGATGATGACAAAGATACACCTCTCCTCATATTTGTCAAAAAAATGATGGAATGACCAGATAAATCAAATTCTTAAAAATCTGAAAGATCTTGGAAACATTCAGAAAAATTAGGGGCAAGTATAAATTTCTTAAATTAATCTACTAAGAATGTACTTTCATCATTATTTCTGTATGCTTGCTAGGTTACTCACTCAGAAAATTCACTAGTTAGAAGCTTTTACATAATGTCTGCATTTTACAGAACAAAACAAAACAAAGTTCCTGAATATGCAGAAATAGAAAGTAGGAAAAGATAACAATAATGCTTTATTGATGAAAGCACTTTCTTATGATGGAGGAGGGCATAAGGTGATAATTTAGTGTTCCAGCACAGATTTACTGGATAATGGCCAAATATTTCAAAGCAAACACAGCTGTAATGTTTATGTTAAAAACAACAGGCTAGGGTGGCAGTCAATCAGACATTCTGTATCCCTCAAGTACTGACAATAAATTCTTTCTTTCCATACAACAGAAATATTGCTAAAGTGTAACATGACAGAAGCCTTTGAGAAAATGGTGTCCTCCTTATAGGAAAGATTTCTTACTTGCATTTTCAAGTACCTCTTAAAGACAATCCCATTCACCGGCATCAAGTAATGATTTTAACAGAATTGGAAATGAAACTGAGAAATATTACTGCAAATAATGCTGCTGCTGTTAATGCCCAAATCCATAACAATGGAGAGAAGTTTTAACTCTTTCTATCTTCAAGACCATTTTGAATCTTTTTTACAAACCCGTACCGGAACTGTGTATGTTATACATATAAACAGTGCATGAGAATAGTTAAAATCTACCCTAAACAACTGAGCAGAACCTTTCCTGTAAATGAGGAGACTTTGATAAAGTGACAATTGTGGAGTTTGATTTCACAAAATTGAATATAGCAAACAAACTCTCTTTTTATTCTCCGTGGTAACATGTGACACGTCTACTTCCTCTGCTGTAGTACAAATTTACTGGGACATACAAAGTCAAAAATTACTCAGTGGTCCACTTAAAAAACCCAAGGAACTCTTACTGCAATGTTTATATGTTTACTTTGCATCTCTACTATGTTTAAGATATGATTCCCTGTAAATGTTTCAATAAAGAGAGTCCTAAGGCTTCCAGTTTACTTATCAACCCCCAGAAAACTTAATAGGGTATATAATCTTGAAAATTATACAGACTACAGAAAATTATACAGAATTTGTATTTTTCATGTTTGGATTCATTATCAATAGTGTTAAAGCTAGATGTATTTCAGCAACTGGAAAGTTAAGAACACAGACTCGGTGGTTTTTAATTGACATACACTGATGCAAGAGCATCCAAGGAGCAGTTCTTCCAAGCCTTTTGAAGCTGCTATTAGTTGCTCACACAAGACAAGTATAAATATTTTCCAGATCAGATAAAATAAAGTGAAAGAAAAGTCAAGAATTTTAAAAAACCAAACAAATCCCAACCATAAATTCAAAGGATAAATCCCATAATGTCCATGTAATTTTCTATGAAACAACAGAATAGGCTCTAATTGTTAAACTAAGTCTTACAGGCTGCAATCGTGATCAACCCAGGTTTTAAACCATTTTTATAAAAATAAATTTTCAAAGAAACATGCTTAGAATGCATGAGATTCTCATATTCTGCAGGATTATGCATAAATGCAGTATTAAAAAAGGCCACCAATGAAATATATATTGCATTCCTATATAAGGAAAATTGAATTTGTCTGTAAGTGCATGGGTGTTCCATTTAGGCACTTCATGCCTATGTGTATGCATTAATGTACATGTAATATAGGCATGAACAACAAGTATAAAAATATACTACATTCAAATGAATCATTCTAGCAATTCTATGCCTGGGAAAACACATAAAAGTGTAAGAAATTAATATGGTCACCATACATACATATATATTTATATGCACCCCCAGGATACATATAAGAGGAGCTGGAATTCATCTGAGGGAATTTTGAAATCCAGTCTCCTGGGGTTCATCCCAAATATTTATTTCATTTGTGCCTACATGTTAGGAAAGCCTTCCTTTTTTATATTCATGTATGTTTTTGATAAACATAACACTAAAATAATTCAATGGTAAATTAGGCCTTGTAAAACTACATAGAAAGATGTCCAACAAGTAGTTTCATGTCACTTTTCTCCATTTATGTTACAGATGAGTTTGTATTAAAAGACAAAGCTGAATTCTTTAACATTTTAGTATGAAAAAATATGTGCATAAACTAATGTGGGGTTTTTTTGTGATTGAACTTTATACACCATGTTCCATTTTGACTGAAACAGTGAAATAACTAGCATGTTGCCTCTCTGAAGCCGAAAGCAATTTCCTTTTCTAATTTTAGTTATGCAAAGCCTATGGGCATCATCAGCATTTAGTAATTAGTTTTATAATTACTGCTGTTTTGCTCACTGTCATTCAATTTTTCTTACAACATGGTCTGGGATTGAAACATCCCACATCCACAGCTGTGTAAATTGCCATCCATTTATAAGACAAAAAAAGTAACATTCAACATACATCATTATTCAGTCAAGAATGTGTTATTGGTACTTAGGTGATGCTTTGAGTACATAAGCTGCACAGTAAAATACAAAGAAAAATATATTTAAAACACTTAATAAATGCTATATAAGACAGGAAAGTCTGAAAAATCTAAATTGGAAACAAAAGAATTTCCATTAAATGACATTTCAGATTATTACTGATACTAATATCTGTTCCAAACATGGAAAAAAATATCTGGTTTTGTTTAAAGATATATACTGAGCTGAAAAACACTTGAATTCAGAATTGCTAATAGTGTAGTCTGATCATTATTGATACAAGAATTGATAGACTGGTAACTATCTGCAAAGTCATCTAATCAAGAATTACCTATCTTACACTTAGATATTACCTATAATACATTTAGATATGATACTCCAAAATACTTGACATTGACCAGCTAATTTTATGAATCCTAAAAATACAAATGGGTTTCAGTATGCCATATCCACTTAAACCCACCAATTTTTCTTAAAGAGGTTATACCTCAGCAAAATTGGAGGCTGACTAGAATTCTTATGTTACTGCTTTAAAAATATTATTTTCCAAAATTTATATTTGAACTTTCTAATTTGAAATATTGTATCAATTTTGATTTTTTAAATACTAGAAATGCAATAGTCAAATAAGAATGAAAAATCTGCATTATTTTCTCCTTAAAAACCCATAATTTCTCCAGCGAGCAAGAAGCACTATATTCTCTAGAACATGTGTGGTTTACAAAAAATGATCATGGAGAGAAGGAAGTCCCACAAAAGTTTCTGCCAATGCCAGTCAGCTACCACGGATGCCATCCTGCCAGAGCAGAGCTCAGAGGGGAACCATCTTCCCTCAGCAAGGGTGAGACCAGGGAGCACCCGCACGAACGGGACATCAGCAACTCATACTTGCCATTCCTTCCTTCCTACCAGAAAGCAGAGTATCAGAGTATTTTTAATCTTATCCCCTATCCTTTGTCAAGCTCAGCGAGGAGAAAACGGCTGCCAATAAACACAAAGGGCTAGACTGTGCTCAGCCCAGCGAAGGGATAGAGCAGATATGTTGCTGCAGAGGAAAAATTTAGGCTTATTGCCTTCAAGGATTTTTGCAGCAGTGTCTGCTATTTTATGTTTTGGGACACAGCCAAATTCTTAAATTTTTTTTCAAGTGAGAAAATAATTCTAAACATTTTTTGCTACTTTTTTAAAGTAAAAAAAAAACAACTTGATTTAGAATATTTCTCTGGGAGTATACAGCATTCAGTATGACCTAAGTCAGAAAATTCACTGTTTTCCCAAAGAGCAAAATTTTTAGACCCTTCAATAAACCCTGGAAAAAAACCCCAACCAAACTCTTTGTCTCCAGTTATCTACAGAATATGAGATGAGATCCTCAGAGTCAAGACTCAGGCAACCACCACAGTGGATACTTATGCAGAACACACCAACTGTTCCTACCCTACAGATTAACAGTCACAGCCACTCCACATCCCACCCCTCAGACCATCTAGAGCCCACAAATTGCCACCACAGGCCACTCTCAAGCTTATCTGTGCTGCAGGCAGGTGGTCAGATGCCCCTACACAGGGTTACCAGCTCAGCTCCCTGGGGGCTGCACACCCACCACAGCCCAGCTCCAGCCTCTGCCTCGCCAGCTGCACTCCAGCAGAACCACAGACTCCCTGAAGGCCATGCAATGGCAAGGCTGTCTGTCCCCAGGGATGCAGGTCAGTCAGGAAAATTCTGACACAAGAATGAAGTGTGCCTTTGAAAGAGTAATGCCTACACACCCTACCAATAACAGGCTTTCATCTTTTTAGGTTTTTTTCTCTTTGGTTTGGGGTCTTGGGACTTTTTTCTTTTATTTTTTTTTTCCTTCATGTATGGGCAAATATCATTATCACCTCTGTTTCCCTTCATTGCTTAAAAAAAACCCAGAATGCACATAATTTTTGAGTAGAAGAAATAATTTCCATTTTTGAACTTCTGAAAAAAGCCAACTGGGGGACTATCTGGCTATATGTAACTAGATCATTCTTTCAGGGAAAAACAAAAGAAAACAAAAAACCCCCAACCCAGGAATCCAAACACAAAATCTGTGAAATGAAAATTCATGTACTTGTGCCTCAGAGGTTTTGGCCTTCATTACCAAAACACACAGATCCACATACAAAGCTTTTTCATTTCTGAAATACGCAACAACGCTTCTATTGAAGCTGCAGGAAACACACCTGAATAAAACCCGGTTATTTCTAACAGAACTGAAGCACTGTTTGCATTGATATGCCATTCAAGCCAGATGAAAAGCATGTCCTACTCTATGTCTTCCACTTATTTGAATGGCATGTTACACAGTGTTTCAAAAAAAAGCTGCAAAATATTCTCTTCATGTGTTGTTCAGGATAACTATTACTAATCTATGGGAATATCATTACAAAAGGTATTTTAGAAGCTGCAGCTACTGATTCACTATAGTCTATTTAGATTCCTGTTTACATGTGGGGATTTACATTTTGTGGCAAAAAAGCTGAGAGAGGAAGTTGAGCTAACCCTCCTGCACTACAAACATGGAGAGCTGCTTTGGGAATTCTGCCTGAAAGTACCCTCTTCACTTCAGATGGATCCAGTAAAACAGTGCAAAGGGGGAATAGATGTTTCAATAATAAAAAAATACTCTCTGACGGATGGAACAGATAACATAAGTTATTAACTGTAGCACTCTTTTCTGCTAGCTTTTGAATAGTCTCTGCAATAACATGTGCTAAGTATTTTGAGAGCTTCAAATTACAATTCTCATATAAATGTGAAGTAATATTGTACATTCCAGAAACCTCTTCATTCATAAAATATTCCTAACCATATGTCTGTAAACTAATAGCAATCACCAAAATGGCATGAAACATGGCACAAAAAAGTGTGAAAAATAACACATGACAGAGATCTGATACATCTTCAGGGACAAGTTTCAGGAGAAAACACTCCATTGTCAGCAACATTCAGTGGCTATCAGAAATTTATTTCTTCTCATTTTGTCATTACCTAATAATCCCAACTATATTGACAGTAAAAGGTTAAAAAGGGAATAAATTAAGATTATTGTCAATCATTACATACAGAAAAATAATTAACTCAGTATGTTTATTTATCTATTTTTTGCTAGTTGATTAAATGAATGATTGATGACAGGTTCCCTGCTTTCTTTTCCTTCATTTTGTCAGTATAAATGATCAGTATGAAACTAAATGGAGATATTAAATTGAAATTGTTAAAAGCATAAAATATACAGCAGATGGATCCAGATTACTTCAACTTTTTGTAACTCTATTGTAACTTAGTAAAACGCATTTATATATACCCAAAGACCTCCATTAATAGCAGAAATAAATAGTAACCTGACTTACTTTCCTCTCAAATATTACAAATTCAGGCTTCCCTTTTAAAAAAGATTCTTTTAATAATTTTGTACAGAAATTGTGCAAATGAATGCACTCATCCTTGGATAAATAGCTAACAGTTTGTGCAAAGATGCCAAAGCATCCTTAAATGCTGACTAGTGTTCTGAATAACACAACACTAGAATATAGCTTCAGGGAAGATATAAGGGGAAATGTGGGCCCAGTCAGTTGAAAAATTGTCCTTTGGGTAATGTGAGAGATGAGGAAAGAAAGTGAGCTAGAGAGTCAGCGGTCTCTTGTCACCCCATAAGAGTACATTCAATGTCCTCCCAGCAGAGAAATGATGAGATAGCCCACTACATATGCAAGGATTTTCTTTTCTTACTCACTTCACAAACAAGAGAAGCAAGACTTAAGTTCTGAAATCACTCCATATTTTTGAGGACAGATGAAATCCCAGGACTCTGAAGAGAGGACTGAAGCACAGTTTCCCCTGAGCTGACCAAAAATTGCTGGCTGGGCTAGGAAAGTTACCTGAGTGCAACTGCGGTTTTGAAAGTTAAAGGAATTGACCCAGAAGTCTGAGGAGACTGCTTTTATATGGGATTAAAAAGAAAGTAAAATATCTTTCTCCCAGAGCGATTCACAGTGGTAAATGGTTGAGAGCTTGAAACCTTTGTCTGTTTCTTACAGAATTTACTGCTGAGAACACAACTGAAGGAAGTCACTGGCAAAATCTGTGGCTGTCTTTCCACTTCTGAAGAAACTACCTCAGTCTGAAGCAGCCATTTTTTGTTGAAGACAACTCTCATCTCTTTTCACTACTTGGAAATACTAGAGGCAGCTGAGCTCAAATCATGCAGCAGATAGTCTGAGTTCACTTAACTCTAATTTTGAACCAGGGGAAGTCTGAATTCAGGAGGAATTATTTTCTTCCTATTTCCATACAAATTGGGGCTTCAGTTAATATGCTCTCTTAGAAAGTCATTTTCCTCAGAGACCCCTAATTTTTGTGCACAACAGTATTAGGATTGTAGAGGTGACTTTGAGGCAGGTCTGAGTTCAAGGGAACCACTTGTGTATGCTTAGGAAGGATCTCCTAAGCTCACTCATTTTGGCTGGGCTCTGCTTTCCCTTGTCCAGATATTAAATTGATACCAAACATGACAATGCAAGTTGTCTGAATAAGACAGGTGTAAGAGTACAAGGTGTCAAAGGAACTTTTCAGACAACTCTGAAGAGACATTTTTTTCCCCAGAAATCTGAATTCTGTGGTTAAGATAATACTGCACTTCTACTATCCTGGCCCATTCAATATCATAACTGTGAAAGCCACTTGCCCCAGAAGATTACTTCTAAGTCTCACCTTGTGGTGCCTGTTCTCTATGTTCAGTTTTTTTCTTCTATCACAACCTATTCCTACTGAAAGAATGATGCCATTGAAACAAAATAGAAAATCAAGGGTAACCTTCAGCATTCAAAATTATTCATGAGAATTTACCTCTTGACATTGTTCAATCCTTATCAGCAAAAGGAATCCAGAACCACATCACAATGAGACAGACATTCATGTTAATTCCCAGAGTAAAAAAAAACCCGCCAAGACGACATGTCTGTATTACATGGAAATGTATATCAAATATATGTCACTGGGTTAAACTGAAGAGTATCACATTGGACTAGCTACTGCAAGTTTTACTTTAGGTTTTTATGACAATATTACTGAATTATTGTGTCCAGCTGCAGTTTCCTCCATTCTCAAAATACGTTAGAAAATTGGATAGGACTCAAGTAAGAGCTCCAAGAGTGATTAGACTTCTAAAAGTCATTCCCTATAGTGAAAGACTAAGAAAGCTCAATTTATTTAGTTACTGAAAAGAAGGTTAAGAGGATCACAATACCTACATGTGGAAGAGATTTCTGACAGTAGGCAGCTCATTAATCTAGTGAAAAAGGCATAACAAGATCCAGTGTTTGGATGCTGAAGCTGAAATAAGACTACAAATGAGGCACACTTTTTTCACAGTGACAGTAATTAACCATTGGAACAATCTGCCCAGGGGTGTAGTTGATTCTTTATCATTTAAATGCTTTACATCAACATTATATACTTTCCAAAGAGATAAGCCTGTGTCTCAAACAGATGCAGAAAATACTGGATGAGGTTCTGTCTCAGGTCTGCAAGAAGTCAGCCTGGATGCTTATCAGAGCTGCTCAACATTGTACCTCAACAAAACAAGAACAAAACGTTCTTTGAGCACTCTGCACTCGCAGGACCAATCACCTCATGGCCATCATACCTGTCCTTTGCGTGCAGTTCAGTTCAGACTGAACAAACGCTGTCTCCAGAATTCACCTTCCTGTTTGACAGATAAAATGAGAACCCCCTCAGTGCAGATATGGACATCTTCACAGATCATCCCATGCCACATTCACTGTCTGGCATAATCAGTGCTGGAGACCAAACTACACCAAAAACTGGCAATGAGTACATAGCGTAATGTTGTTTGAACACGGACTTTTCCAGATGCTTCGACCCAAGGAACGTCTGTTAGGCTGACTCCAAGCTAGTGGTGAGTGAGTAAATACATAGCAAATGGCTTCTCATAGCTGCCTGTATGTAAAATACTGTTCCTTTATGTGTAATGACTTTGTTGGAGAATCAAGAAGCTCCATGGGGATGTTGAAGAAACCAACTACAGCCAAATGTATGATTAGGTTAGGTGAGCTGCTAATTTTCCTCTCAGCTCCTTTCTTTTCATAAAAGAAAACATGTCCATCTTCAGGATAGATGTTGGAACAAAGGAAAAGCAGAGAAAAAAAAATTTCCAGAGAGATAGAAAGTACAAAGAACAGGACAAGAAGAGTAAATAAAAGCATTGATACGCAAAATAAGCAGAAACATCTGGTATATAGAGGTAAACAGAAAATAGCATTTTAAAGAATTAAGTAGATGACAAAAAAATTTACCTTCAGAAGAACAAAATTAAACACCCCATTTATTTATCCTTAGAAAGGGATTGAAAGAACCATCTAAAATTTAAATTAAAAAACCCCAAAACTATACACTTGGACTGTTGTAGGAGGCCAGAAGTCCACAGAAAAACAATCACACCTAGACTTGCCATACAATATACTTGTTACAGGCTTTTTTAGATTTTATTAGAATACCTAGTTGTTATATTTTTTTTCTTTTGACACTTAAAAGATTGGCAATGGACTACAAAAACTTTAAAAAATTATTAAAGGGAGGGGTTTTCTTATTATAAGTTACACTTAATTAAGACAATATAACACAGAGTTTCAATATAAAATGGATTATCAATATTCCTCCTATTTGTTTTCATTATCTATCCTGGGTGCAAATCTTCATGTTATTCTGAAAAATATCTCCTCACAGGCATGGGTTAAATTTCTAAATGGGTTAAATTTCCTTTCCTTAAATATAGCATTCTTGCAAAGGGCATGAAGAGAGTGTTATTGCTTAAGAACTGGACTCTTGGTCTTAGGACATGGGAAGAGGGCTCTATTCCCTGCTCTTACACACACTTCTCATGGGATATTGAAAAAGTCACTCTTGGCTTTGCAAATGTGCTCAGCAGCTGCTTCTTATGATCAGATTACCAAAGTGCTGAAATCTTTTGAAAATCTGGCTATTTATTTTGTTGCTGAATAGGATCAGAGATCTTTTGAAATCTGGCTCCAGTTGGAGTGCTGTGCTCTTTTGAAAAGCTAGCCCTAAATCTGTGTATGCCTCAATTTCTCTATTAGCATTATCAGCACTGTTCTGCATCAAGGGGATGAGAAACAGCTCACATACGCAGTAATTCAAACTTGAAAGGGGATATATAGATGTACAGTTGCTCTTATAATTGTAGAAATACAACATGTATTTATAAAAGAAAACAAAAAACAGTTCCTGATTTTTCCTAACCTTTGCACAAATGCTTTTCCTTAAGATCTAAAGTGAGGTAATGTTGACAATGACCTGCTATAGGTAAAGTTTGGGAATTGTCTATATGTATTAAAATGTCAGCAAAGTTATTTCTCTGTCTTCCTTTTATGATTACAAATATGCATTTAACTACTTTACAGATGATGAAATAAGACACAGAATTTTTCATGTGGTACCATCCTACGCAAAGCAAAGCAAAAACAATTTTTATAGGATAAAAGTAGAATTCAAAGTGACAACACACACATGCTTGTGCAGATGCACTCAGCTAACTGTGAGTAAGAATTATAGAGAATGATGAGCTCAAGCACTGAAATTCAGGTAAGAATTTTCAAACAGCTCCATTCAGGTGGACATCACTGCCACAACTGGTATTTCCCTATTTTCTTAGGCATTTGCTCTTCTTTCCTTACATAATAACAGAGAGTGCAGTATGGCTAAAACCTTTGAAATTTAAAATAAAAATATTCACTTTGGCTTAAAAGCTAGTAAATAAACAGAAAAATATGTTTCTTAAGGGAGCTTGATATTTTAAAACAACACAAGTTCCCCAGCTGTGTAGTGATTCTCATTTTGCTCGTGATCTTGGGTAGATATAGAGGCTTACATGTTCTCTAAATTGTAAGCTCTATATGAAGGGTGTTCTTTAATTACTGACAGCTAATGAAAACAGTTTTTACTGATCTCTCTAATGTCCTGGGAAAGTCTTTACTATGGATTCATTGTATTCTACTTCATATCCCTGATTGAAATGGGAGACCACAAGAGCATAGGGATTTGGTGGAAACTCGATTTCCTTCCTCTGGCTTCAAAGAGAACAGTTGCAGAAATTAAGCTGCGTTGATAGCGTGGTCAAACTTTGGTCAGACTGTGGTTATGCTTGCATATTATTTAGATATAAAATCACTGCACTTTGGTTTTTAAAACTGCTGGATCTACCTTCAGTATCTAAATTTCGCTCTGTTGACCAAAGGTATCTAATATAACTATTACATGAAAATAAATATTATTATTAAATCCATACACTTCAAACTTCATTTCCAGGGATCTCTTATTTACGCCAAATATTGAGACAGTCACTTTAGAAAATGCTAGTAAATTTACAACTGCAAACATATGAGATTGGAAACATAGATTTTCTACTTAAAAAAAAGATTTTGTGTTTTCTTTCATTTCATATAAAATATTTTCTTTGAGGCATAATTTTCTACTTGTAATACAGAGTGATGTAAGTCTTGGTAAAACAAATATTGTAAAAGCCCATTCAGTTACACTGCTTTATTCCCTCTAAGCACCCCCATCTGGGTTTTTTATTTGTTTGTTTCAGGCTTCTTTTTTTTAGTTTTCTGCTGCATTCATTATCAGTTGGTTCATCCATTTCTTCATACAGATGTATTTATTATGCCTGCAACAGATATCCCTCAACAAGATCTAAAAGCAGGATTCATTCAGTGGGAGATATATGGTAGAAGTTCAGATGACCCAGAAAACCAATAAACTACAATAATTGAAGACTGAGCTCTGTGGAATTTAGCAGGGCTTTCTGTATGTAGTTACATTCTCTGCCCAGCTGAGTCTAAGGTATGAACACCATACTGAAACTGTTAAATCCAACCACAAGGTCCAGCTCCTCAACCCCTTTCATTTGCAAAATGGTGCACTATGATATCAAGCTTGACTGAGGCTTTGTCCAAAGCACTCTTCATAGCAAAGGCACTTTCCTTCTGCTCAGGAAAGTGCGAATAAAAAGACAAATAGAAAGTTCCATCAGATATTGCAATCTGCAGATAGCAACAGCCTTTTTTCATTTTACATATCAAAAACTACAGCAGTGATTACTGTTCCTGATTACTACAAGCAAAAAGCAGAACAAGCGCTTTTGGCACACCGGATTCATCGCACATCTGTAATTGGCTAACCCCATCATGTGTGTTATTTCAAAAAGTTACGTAGACTGAACATATAATTTAAGATATTCATGCTTCTAAAGAAGACCACCTGGAGCTAACCCATGCAACATAAAACATGAATGTAAAAATCATATGGAAGCATTTTATTAAGAGCTTTGGAAAAGAGGACTGTTATGGCACTGACTTTTATTCAGAAATTTCTACTGGATGAAAATCCATGTCGTTATAGTGACAAGAAATTAACTTGGTTTTAATGGGAATGTTTTCACTGAGTGATTTTAGGATCATTGCTAAGGTTGGAGCCAAAGCAACCATCAACACTATACTCCTCCTGACATTTACCTCTGCAAGTCTGAAGCCCATGCTCTTGCCAAAACCCACTCAGTCAATACCACCAATGTTCTCAACCATGAATTTTAATTACAACACCCACCACCTTTTAGCAGGAATGAGGAAAGTATATCCTCAGCTGAGGAGTAAATTTTTACTGACACCTTAAGACTACTGTACAAAGAAAGACATGCACATTGAAAGGAGAAAGAAGGAAGTGAAAAGTTAAAAACTTTGGGTTTCTTTTAAATAGTAATATTTTTCACCAGATTGCTTTCATTACCAAGGCTGCATTAAGGATGCAAACATGTAGAGAAAAATGCAGGACTAGAAAAAGGAGAGAGTCAGCCCTGGATGCTGATTACAAGAGGGAGACATTTTGCACATATGGGGTTTCAGCTATGGAATCAAAAAAACCTCAAATGGCTAAGAATAATATACTGTATTAAAAGAACATAATGAATATGCAATGTTGACCAAATCATTGTAACAGCAAAAGAAGCGAAAGGAAGACGAATTGCAGTGTAACAAAATGGAAATACAATAGTTGCTGTGAGCCAGAGAAAAGACAAAGTCACCTTTTCTATTTCCTTGCTCTTAAAACACCTACTGTTTGGCTGTTTTCCTATTTAATTGTTAAGTTTTGAGGGAGAGTTCTAGCAACAAACAACTCTTCTAGGGACTGACATCTGATTGACAACATTTTAGAAAAAGTATTAATTTGTTATCAGTAGTAAATATTTTGTGTCTCCACAGAAGTGATGGATAGAACTTTTTATGGAACAAATAAAGCACCATTAGAAAGTAAATCATTCTATCATTTCTGCTAGCAGAACTGGAATGATCAGGTAGGTTCATTTATGCCTTGCTTCATGAAAAAAAAAAAAAGAAGAGCTAAACTTGAAATGCTTTTCCCATTATTTCTGTTCCGCTTCACAAAAAAAAACCCAAACTTTTCAAAAAGTCTTAACTCCAGCAGCCTAGCATTTAGAACAGCAATGAAAACATTAAAATAATAATAGTAGTAGTAATAGTCATAGTAATAGTAATAACAACAACAACATTCTCATACTAAAACAAATAAATTTTAGGTTTGATTTACTAAGCTGCATAGATCATGGTATATGATCCAAATATCATAGTAATTTGAAAATTTTAAATCAGCATTCAAGCCGTGTTTATTCCCAGTTTCTTGATGCTCATATCCAGAGCAGTTCCTGTACAAAAACACAGAAACTCCTTTCTTAATAGTAGTAACTTTCACTTCAATCTGCTTTCCAAGATCAATTAATTATACAGTTAATGTGTTTCACTCAGTTCTGCCAATATGATATTCTTACAGTATTTTAAAATCATAATTGTTATGAACTGGGACACCAAATGCCTTACAAACACTTCAGTATTCAATGCATATCCTAGCAAATTTGACTTGCAATTTCAGAGATTTAAGCTAGGTTTGTTTGATAAGAAATACTTTCCATTTATCCACGCTGTTGAAAAAAAATTACAATCTTTCTTTTAACCCTTTTAGTGCAGGAAATTTCCCAATATTTTGCCTACAACTGCTTTGAGGCTAAAATACCTCAATACTACAAACTTCACATCACCAGCACTTGCAAAGGATGGATTATCCCTAAAAACTGTATCAGTAACCTAAACTCAAAAGACTTGTAGAATTGATTCTGTACAGGCAAGCACTTAAATAAACCTTATGAAGCGCTTCTGCCTTTTCTGCATCATTAGAAGTTTTATTATATCTTACTGCTAAAGAGCCTATACTATTGCTAGAATTATTTCACTTTTCTAATACACATAAATCCATTTCTTCTTGAATTTTTTAAATCCTAATAGATTTTATTCTTAATGTCTTTACTTGTCTTTGCACCTCAGACATTCCAGTTTATGTGCTATATATTTCCCTTTAATTCACTAAATTTTCTATAAATACACATACATACATTTTCAAATTAATTATTTTACTGTCATTCTGGAAAAGGATGCAGTTTTAGAATTTTCAGGTGCACAGGAAATTATAATTTCATATTTTTTTCTTTAGGGGTTCTAGTCAACTTTTATTCTAATTTTTTTCCATCAAAATTTTTTCTCACAATCAATTTCACCCATAAGTTTCCCCACCAGGCAATTAGTCCCTCCAATGCACTAAGTATATTGGTTGACACCCTCCTCCATTTGCCAAATTTGAAATCAATCAGGTTGTGATCACTTGTCACCAGACAACCACCAACTCTTCGTCCCATATTCAATTCATCTCATCTATGACAATGAGATTCAAACAGAGCCACCTCATTTTGGGTTCCATATCTTTCATACCAAAAAAACCATCAATAATTCTCACTGAGAACAGTCATGGTTCACCAGTGATCTCCTGAAATTTTCAGCACTTGGTTTCTGCTATATTCAAACAACAACCATCTTTAACTCATGTAATAGGTCGAAGACTAAGGTACCTCCTCACGTGGCTGCACTGCACCTATGGCCACATAAACAAGTTTACAAGGGACAAACATTATCTTTACAATCAGTGGTTGATACTGATACATAGTCAGAGCACGACAGTGGCCTATATATAAACAGGGATCAGATTCTCATAAGAACAATGCCTGCAAGGCAGGGAGAAATAAATTACAGGGCTACAAAGAACACTCCAGCACAAGAGTAGAAATTCTGCACAAAGGATTTGGAGGAATCAATGAATAACACAAATTCATCTGTGTTATTCCGTTTTCATCTGATTGACTTTTTCACATGAAACTTTGAAAAAAAAGTCTTAGGCCAAACACAGAAGTACATAATTACAGAAAAATTCTTACTTTGCCCTTATAGATGGTTTCCCTGAGACAGAATTGTGTAGGGGCTCAGAACAGAAGGCTGATCTTACTGGAAGGCTTGTGGGAAAGATATGTACTATCTTGCACTTCCTGCTCAGAAGACAACACTCCATTTAAAATACAAAAGGCTAACAACAGGTAATGTTAGTTAAAGTGTTTCCACAATGATCATCCTGAAGAGAACAACATATTTATCTCTTATAAATGCATATATATCTAGCACAAAAATTATTAGAAAAAGATATTTAAATTAATGAAAGTAATTCCACTTGACATTTGGGATAACAATTACCATACTTTCCAATTATCATTATTGCTTATTTTCTTTCCCAGAGAATTCAAAGTGCTAGATTTATTTCCTCAACACCAAGCTGCACAATGTGATATGACATCAAGATCATTTTCACCCTAGACGTACATACTTAGTTTATTTTGAGAATGGAACCTTTGAAAAACATGATAGTTTGAAGGAAAAAAGTGTAATTTTGTTTTAAAGCATAATTTTTCTTCTTGTGTTTATCAATTTTTTGTAACTCCTCTACCAATGCAGACTTGAAGTAACATTGAGTGCTTTAAGGCAAGGATCTTTTGAGAGTTGTATTTACTTACATTGAACAGTAACAGTTTGGACAAGAAATATTTCAATATGTCACAATTAATTTTGAGAGCGTCTGATTTCTCCTCCTATGATATATATTAATTCCAGAACACAGATGTGTAAAACTACCTAATTGCAGAATATGGATCACTAAAATTAGAGATGGCTAAACTAAAAGTAACTTTCTTTACACAACCAACCAGTCAGTCAGTACTATTTACTGAAGTCCTTTTTCATTCCTCAGCTAAATCTGTCACTCATCTCTTCTCTTACAGCAGAAGTAAGAATTTTTTCACCGATGTAACAAAGTTTTGTCTTAGAAAAAATAAAAATTATAAACCCATTTTTAATTTGAGGTACCTAAAGTTGTCTTACATATTATAGTTTCCATATGCCACATAATTCAACAGGAAATAAGGTTCACTGCCTTGCAAAAGCACTTGTATCTCGAAAGAAATGAACACCTCACTTCAATTAAAAAAAAAAAAAATTAAAATATCATAACTATTTCAATGCCATCATAGCAAGTTTCCAGGACAAGGGTTTGTAAAATTAGGCACACAGTGCCAGGTTTAATTGCTGCTTCAAAAGAAAGAGAAATTATAAAAGCTGGAAACTCTGTTCAATGCAAAGGGTCATGAGCCTGCTTTTTATAGTGACAGATGTCCTGAGTCAGAACCAAAACCCCAAAAATTATTACCAAAAACCAAAATACACAGCATGGCTTTACATCAGCCAAATACATTCAGCACACCAAAGAACATCACCGTGCCTCCCACTCCTCCTCTCCCTTCCTCTTTTCATTATTAAAAAAACCCCAAAACAACAGCAACAACAACAACAACAAAAAAAAAATCTAAAAAAGGAAAAACGTGTGGCTTGGCAACAAGACCCACAACATAGTGGAAAAGAACATGAAAACTTGCATGGTCTCTGAATGCTTTGAGAAACAGTTTGCACTAAATGTACAATGAAATTTTAAGTCAATAATTTGAAGACAATATTCTAAAAGACAAAGGTCCTTACAAGAGTTTGATGGTTTGATGTTGGAACAGGACTACAGGGCCTAGTATCAGAATGCACAAGAGGATTTCAAGTGCCATGCCCTCATAAAGCACCACTTCCTGAACACACAGCACATCCTATGAAAATACTTCCAGATAACTTTCAGAAAACTCACATTTGAGTTCAAAAAACTGATCAGCATCTCATTTACTGTTGGCATCAGAACATACTCCAGACTCAGAAGAAAGACTTTTGGAAGGATGGAACCAGAGGAGAATAGTATGTTATTCATAACATGTTGTATGTACTATCAAAGACAATTTTATTTCTACTGACTTTTAGTAATATGTTGATTATTTTCTTCCTTATAGAATCATATCCTGGTCTTTAAGAACTGTCTTTAAACTCATCTGCTATAAGTTGTGTGTGTATTTGTTTATAAGGACTGAGACTTCCCACACACAGAAAGCCTTAGACAATGTACGAAAAGAAAAAATGTCTGAAGTCTGCTGTATTAGAGGATGGAAATTTTTTCCATTTTTAGCAAATGTCAAATCATTGGCTATTGCTTCTAAGATTAATAAAAGTTATAATGGTTTCTAGATAGCCTCTAAATAAAGATTGCTATGAATGGAGAAATGATTTACCAATAGTCACCACAATGAGATTTCTTTAAAGGTTACAATCATCAGTTATTTAGCTGAAACACTGCTGAGAATGCCTGGTCATTTCTTGAATAATGCATAATGTTCATTGCAGATTTGATATGTATTATAACAATACAGATATTTCTAAAAAAATGGAGAAAACTATCTGTTACTTTCCAATTGCTCAAGATATTTCCATGAAGTAATTGACTCTGAAAATATTATTTGGAGTTACCTGAGTTCTCATTTGCAAGCACAACTTGTAGTGATCACTACACAATAGGCATAAGAAAACAAACTCATCAGCCTTTACAGACTTCCAAGAAAAGCTGTGATAAATACAGGGCAGAGTAAAGCACCTTCCTGAAATAACTAAATTAAAATTATTAAATTGCTGTACAGTACTGGGGGGCAAATTTAAAACTAAGCTTTTAAAATTAATGATTAACACAAGCAGACCAACACATTTGGGGGAATAAAAAAAATTGCAGTTGCCTACACACTGTAAGTACCTCTCAAATAATTTTCCAAATATCTTTAAGTCTATTCAGAAGATTGCTTGTGCACATACAAAGTATAATGTCTAGTGTTTTATTGTAGGTTTATCAACCATACTTCACATGAAGCTGCAAGCAATTTATGTGAGCTTGTTTATACATATGAACTTCTTCAAGGGCAGCAAAAAGCAACCTTAATAAATGAATCTGAATTTCTTTTGATATAATTTCATGAATGTTTGATCAGAATGTGTTAACAGGTTTCTTTGTAAGGAGAACTGCTGAAGTCATAAAATATACCTGTACTATACAGTTAAACCTGTTTATGGGGAATTATAAAATGAAACACTCTTTCATCAAGCACTGTTTCTGTATACTGACACATAAATAATACAATCCCACTTAGTATAATGCTAAGCACCCAAGCAGAAAGAAAAAAGTCAAACCCCCTTCCTGAGCCCCCACACCCCTTAAACCTAAAGGAATGAGAACCATAGCACTAGATGGCTGGAAGGGCAGGGTTAATCTATCAGATAGGGTGAACAGACATTTAATGTTCCCAACTCTTTTATAGGGAGAAACATTAATCTAGCTCAGACTATTTATGCTGTTGCCTAAAAGTAAGATTTTGTTCCTTAAAATTCTTTTCTTCATTAGAATCTTTGCACAAAATGGAAGATTCATTATTCAGGTATATATTCCAGAAAAGGATAATAAAAAATAGAACCCAGATACTCTAGAAATATACAGAGAGATCAACAGAGCTCAGACTTTCAGTAACACAAGACAGCTTGTAGAAGAACAGACAGATCACAGATTGCACAGCAGAGTCCACTTTACATCTAACTTGAAATACTGTTTAATTGCCTGAGAATAAACTCTCACCCTGTAAAAATGGGGAACATTTGCATATTATATCAGAAGCCTAATGAACCATGTTACACTCATGCCCTGGATGATGCAATTATTGCCTTTTCTCCATGAGAATTACCTATGATGTGGCAGATAATATAAATTAAATATATGAAATGATGGAACTATGTCCAGCTACTAAATCCTCAACCTGAAACTGTGTTGGTTTTTGCCCTCCATGCCTCTCTCCATCCATTGAAAATTATAACTTTCCATGAATAATATCACTTCCTTTAAATGGAAAAGCAGGTAAAAACCCTTTTTACCGTCAACACAAGTAACCCTTCACAGACAATTGTGGGCTGATAAATTAGATTCTATTTCTACCTCCTCCCTCCACCCTTAAACATTACTTTTTTGTTTGCCTCATGCTATATACATTCTGTCTAGTTTAGTGTAGATTAGGAGTTTATTGTTCATAATTTGTGGAAAAAACCTGAAGTGCTCAAATCTCATATGCCTCTTCCAAAAATATGCTTCCTTCAAAATGTGAGATCGGTAGCTAAAAATAAAGGAGAGGAGTTTTCTCTACTGTCAAAGCCAGGACACCCAGATATCCCAGGTTTGGTAACCCTGATTTCTGTTATTGCAACTTAGTCCCCAATTTAAAACACTTATCAGACAGAGATCTCACTCATCCAGATGGGCAAACTAAGTTGAAAAAATAATAAATTACAAAAAAAAGTCCACTTTACACAGGTCACTGAAAATACTATTTAGCAGCAATGTGCACATAGCCTATAGTTCGTGGCAAGTCACGTCTAAAACATTGGTTTTGCTGCCCAACTGCTTGTTTGAGCATTAAAAGAGGGAATTTAATACTGAAAACAGTCTATTTTGTTGATAGATGCCTACTGGCTCAGAAGTCAAAATAATTTCTATAGGCAGTACAAGAGGATAAATAATATCTTAGTCTCTCACCTGAAGATTTAAACATTTGGATTTGATGCTTTCAAACTTCAGAAATATGTGATGCCACCTTTAAGGTATAGCCAGATAATTAAGAGATTGAGTTCTCAAAACAAGGAATAATGGCAGGTTCCTCTCAAAGACATCAAAATACTATAACAAAGCAACACAATAATAGCTAAATAACTTGAAACAATTTAGTCTACATCACCCAGAAGACTTACAGCTGTAATAGTTACATTATAGGTTCGTTGTTAAATAAAAAAATAATTTAAAAAAGAGGTTTATTTCACCTTCACATGGTGTCTTTCTCATGCAGACCTCAGATTTCCACATTTGAATCCCTTTAAAGGATTTGATATGCAGGGAAAGAAGAAAGGATGAAGGTAAAAATTTCAATTTAGCGGTTACTAAAGGCTGCCATATTCTGTATTACACAACTATTTACTCCATACCTTTTACTGATGTATTAGGTGGAGGTCCTTCCATCCTCAAGTTCCATGGAGGATCACCTTGATTAGCAAAGTCCCTCATTTTCAGATAGCTAATTGTAAGTCGGATGATGGATGCCTTGTCAAGCTGGCTGGTAATGGCTGCAGGCAGTGGCAACAACTTTGCCAACTCATAGAATTCAAAGTTTTCCTTTCCCCGGCGAGAGCGAGCAGCATCTCGGGACTTTTCCTTCCTCAAAGCTTGTAAACTGAAAGAAAACAAACAAAGTAGGATGTTCATCAATATTAGTGCTGTCACATTTTACCAATTTACTTTTTCATTGCTGATCTTCTCTGCAAATTACCACATTTTCAAAATGCTGTTGCACATAGATCTACAGATTTCAGGAGATATAAAACGTTGCTCTATACTTGAATCATTAAAACTAATGACAATATTTAAGTTTCAGTAGTAGCCAACATATGTAAGTACTCTTAACTCACTTTAGCCACTTTCTTTTTAGCCTGCCTTTCCTTTGCCTGCTGACAGTATCAAGAAAAAATTCCCAAGAATACTGTGTATGTGTGGGGTTTATCTGTCTAGGTGCCATTGCTTCTCCTGACTCATTGTAAGACAATTTTGCCTTAATTTTTGTCAAATTATGACTCTTGGGAGAAGGTTAAAAGATGATTTAAGTGTTTGTCACCTCTGACAGGGGCTGCAGTGCAGCCAAGATGACCAAATAAACAGGTTGTACAGTAACTGTTGAGATAACATAAAACTTCCTGTGTTTCATGAATCTGTTCTTTAGGAGTTGTTCAGCTGTCTTTGCAGTGGCAGCAGTTAGTGGGGTGAGAAAGCTGTAAGCAGAGTTATGTGATTCATATTTCTGACTGTAATTCTCTACCACATACACGGCAGACTGACCACTTTTTGATCAGAAAGGACCTTCTGCTTTACACGGAGCTGTTGGAAATTCAAAGACATTCATTGAGTCCTGTTGCACAGCTGCATCACTTCTACCACCAGTACAGAACACTCAAAGATAACTCAGATTTTACTCCTGGGCTATTTGTTTAATTGGTGTAGAACTCCTGAATGCAGTATGATGACAGGGGTTAACAGCTGGGGGCTTTTTTTCCTATTTTACACACAGCAAAGTGTTCAACCTCAGGATATTATAAACTTCCCAATACATCTGCCTCAATGGATACAGGTTGGTGCTGATGCTGGGGCTGCTGTCTGTCCATCATTCTGCAAGGTGAGTAGAAACTGTTCTTGTACCTCATTAAGGGTCTATCTTTCCTTTGCTTCATTTTTTTACCTACTAATTTGATGAAGTTAAAGCCACAATTCCATTAGTCAGTGGTTTACCACAGGGCTTGAATACAACCAGTGTATAGTGGTTCAACAAATGCTTCTCTCAAGCTTCCACAATCCCTCCTGAAACCCTGTATTTTATCAACAAAAAAAGTCATAATGGCCAGATCTACAAAAGCACTCCGACAGATGAAGATAATCAGTAGAACTGAGGCACACAGATATAACAACACGAAGCTAAGAGTTCTATTTACCTGTTTTTCTAATTTGGGAATAAACTACAGAGTTTCTCTTTTTTTTAATATTCTTAAGCACCTGCATTTTTGTAGCCATCTCTGCCACTTCAGACTGGGAAGTGCATATCAGCTAGGCCCTTAACACAAAAAAGAAATCCCTCCATGACAGTTCCCTTAGTATGGTTAACACATTACATCCCCTGCACAATTCTATACCAATAGCAACTACATTTAAAAAGACAGTCTGGCTAAGAAATAGGAATGGTGAGATAAAGATATAGGAGAAAACAGCACATCCTTGCCCACAGGTAAAGATACACAATCCTAGTGAATGACACAGCAAAGTACATATGGTTTTATGAACTCTATATAGAATGCTAGCACACTGATTTGTAAATTATCTTCTAGGAAAAAATTTACCTGGAAAAAAAAGAATTCACAATGCTCATTGTAGATGCATGCTCTCTCCAATTTCAAGTTTTAAATATCTACCATCACAGATGTGGAAATCTCTCAAAAAGTGCATTAAATACAACAGATGGAAGTATTTGATGCTTGCACAGAAATGTGGGAGCTACAGCTCAGTGAGGTATGAACTGTCCAATTAATTCCAAGGAAGTAGTATACCCTCTACAAGTTAAATATATACAACAGCAACATCAGGGAAAGGCAGGCAAATGTCTCTCTACAATTGCTTCCAAGTGAAAGCTCAATTTCATGGCACAAGACGTGGCCTTTTCTGCCTGTCACCACTTTTTTTTTTTTTTTTCCCAGAAGCGGAGTCTGAGAACTCAAGTCCCCAAATCAAGTTAGCAGAAGAAATAAGCTCATAGATCTGTTCTGACTGTCTGAACCAAGAGGGCCTCCCTTTCTTTCAAAGCATTTAATTATACCTCTGTGTAAGAAGGGAGATTTTTTGGAGATCCCTATTAAAACAAATCAGAAAAATTACAGATCTCAGCAACTTCCGAAACTGAAAAATGTTAGAAATTGAATAGTGATAGAATGTTCCTTAGAAACACCAAAGTCCAAATCCACAGTTTACAAGTCCTGTAGAGATTTCAGAAGACTGCTGAAACTGAATAATATATTGGAATATAAACTTATGTGAAACATTACTGGATCAGTAACAGTTTGCAACGGAAGTCAGTCAAGCTGAAAAGTGAGGCTTCCTGTGTCAGCAAACAGAATGATTGGAAAGCTGCCTATATGTATTCAAACTTATACAGCAAAAAAAAAAGTAGAAGGGATGGGGAGCTGACATGATAGAAAAAAAAAACTCCTGAGAAACAGTATTAAGAATAACTCACTTTTTCTCCCAGACAGTTGTTATATTGTGGTTTGTGGAGGCTTCATGGGGTGAATCAAGTCAAGGAATTTGTAACTTGGAGCACTCCTCTCTTGGCATCAGTGCCATTAAGCCAAATTTAGAAAGAGTGTCTGCTGATATGTGCACACAAGTCCTAATTTCTACTTTATGTAATTCCACTAGGGAAATACACTATACTGTTGGACACTGCAGTTATGCTGATAAAATGGGCCCTTAATTTGGGAGCAGTGATTTCCTCAGCAGGATGCAGGAATTCATTAGATACGACCTAAACATGGCTGTTAATCCTCTCTGGCACCTGTGATTCTGATAGGCAACATCAGCTGCATTGTCAGATGCTCTTAATAAAGCAAAGTACTGGCACTAATAATCCCAAGAGTATGCTAGAAAAGAGGAGTGTGAAGTTCCCAACAGAAAGAAGTGGTGCTGACACAGGACCAAAATTCATCTTGGTTCCTGTCATATGACACTGGGACTAGAGGTGGTTCTTGGAACATAAATGAGTTTTTTAAGTATCAGGCTGCAAAAACTTAGAAACACACTGGCTCTTCCACTAATAAGAAAAATGAAAGTGTGGGAAACTATACACGTTTACTAAGTGGATTTCAAATACAGTCAGAAAGCACCAAGAAAGCAAGCATCACATGTTAAAGAGCTCTCACATGACAGAGAAGATCCCCCAGCAGACAAGGAATCTATGTAAAATATCCACTGTACCAAGAGTAACAGCAGGAAATATACTCAAGGGATATAAATACTGCTCACTCTTTGCCTCCTATGGAGAAGGGGTAGAAGCTAAGACAATTGGATAAGGGTGCATCACTGTACCCTGTGTGAAAGGATGATGTTATCATACAATGGTGAAACTTCATGCATTCCCTTAAGAAGACATTTCTCATAGAATTTCCATATAGAGAGTCCACTAAAGAAGACTAAGAGATTTCCAGCTGCTAGTTCCTGATAATTCCGAGAAGCAGTACCATACAAACAGGACATTTAATGGCTTGAAAACTAATGCTATTTTAGATATGGTTTCCAAAATATATTTTGTTTTTCATTTTAGGGCCTTTCCAGATGGACTGATATAAAGGGGGTCTGGCTTTTACAGATGAAAGGGTACAATAAATACTACCATATAATTCTAAAATGGTATACATGACATTTCTAAAGTAGATTTTTCTATTGAAGACACAGCAGATGCAGAAGACATGATAATATGGTGTTGCATAAAAGTTTTATTGGTACTCATAACTCACTTGCAATTTCATTGTGCTTGTGGTCATTCCAAGCTTAACCTGCTCCATATTTTATTTCACATAATTTTATATACTTTGCATTCATAAGCATATACATGCATCCATATCTGTGTGCACACCCACAACCTTCACAGGTCTGACAAATTGACATCTGTCACTTTAAAGTTGGGATAATAACAGATCCTAATTTTTGTAGCATTTAATGGCAATCAAAAATGTTACAGCATATCAACAGATACACTGACCTAGAGAAGGATTTTTTAGTATATGTTCACAGAATCATAGAATACTCTGAGCTGGAAGTGATCCACAAGGATCATCAAGTCCAACTGAAATGAATGGCCTAGCTGGGGATCAAGTCCGTGATGTTGGTGTTATTAGCACCACACTCAAACCAACTGAGCTAATCTCAGGGTCACAACAATACCTCACTTCTGTGTCTCAGTTTGGGCACTAAAAGTCAGTGACATAATTTAATTATGTGGATTTCCATTTTGAATGAAAATGGGAATGGTTTCAGTTACAAATAATTTTTGCTTGCCATTTTGAAATATAGCTTTGAAAGAGGCACTTCACGGACTTGCCCAGTTTTAGAAAGGCAGCTCAAATTTAAATTTCACCTACACTGTTCCCTTAAACCTGATGCAGGCGAGACCCCCCAAGCAGAGCTTCTGAGAAATATCAGCCTCCCTCTGCTCAGCCCCACATTACAGCACTGCTGGGATTTACGGTACCTTCATTGGACTTGTCACAAATAGAGATTGGATTGGAAGCAACAGCCATAAAACAAGGTTTGAGGGACAGACGGACTGCTGAGCTTGAGATATAGTGGTTTGAGCCAGTGGACAGCTTATCTGTGGTGTGCTATCCCAGTTATTGCTCATTTCCATTCACAAGCACATTTCCACTCACTTTTCTGCTTCACGAGCAGAGAAGTATGGCAAACTCTCACAAAAGGATGCACAGTATTTTTGAGAATGGCATTGAAATCCTCCCAGATTTCAGTAGAAACTTTATAAATGCAAAAGTATACCAGAACAGAGCACTTTTTCTTATATTACTAAGCATTTTTATACTTGCTAAACCAGCTGTTACTGAGCACTAGTGAATTTCTTAAGCCCCTAATAACAATATGAATTAATAGCAGCAACTCTAGATATAGTATAAAAATAACACTTAATATCTAATAATGTTTATAACAGGCTTTATAGAGAATGAAGCAGTATGTCTCTGTGTGTATTTTTCTATTAGTCTAGTCTTTTAAAGTCAAGGATCAAAAGGTCCACTAGAAACAGTATCCAACTCTCTAAAAGACAAAGATAGATGAATATTATAACCATTTCACAGAAAAGAAATCAGATATAAGGAAAGGATATGCAACATTAGAATGCACAATGAATCAACTACAAAAAATTTGGACTTGAGATAAGTGATCCAGCCCCCTCAGCCCTCTGAAAGAGACTTTAAATTATAAATGTCCCTCTATGTACAGTGTTTCCTAAAATAAAGAACACAAGCAGACTTACTTGCTATTGAGTATAGTTATAGTATTACATAGAGCAATAAATTTATGCTGTTCCTGAATCCAGAGTTGTGCATTTGTGCAATTCGAGTTATACACGATAATAATATCTTATCTTCGAGAAAGATACTCTTTTATTTTTTCTTACTTTGTTCCATGTTAATATGATATGACATAATATTACCATACTTTGGACATTTCTGTATTTAAATCAACATTTGGTCCCTTCCTCTTTTATTAATAACTTCTTTACATAATACAATGCAGTGGATGATTATGAAAATTTAACTAATACAAATGTTTATACATCCTGATCTATTACAGGAATAATCAATTACCTGCTCCTTCAGAGCCACATCCTTCAGAATCTTTTGTGGGGCTTCAAGCTGACCAGTGAACACAACGAGGGCAGGTAAACCCATTTAAAACAACTACATTTAAAATCTGACTCTTAATGCTTGGGCAATTCATTAAGATAATGTCCTGCTCCACCTATAGGTTACTACCCATAAGCCATGTTCTGTCATATAAAAATCTTTTTTCATTTTTCTGATGTCATGGAACAATTAAACTTCATTAGAAGTTCAAAGAATGGGATAGCATCAATATTTAAATGACACAATTATTTGGAATATTTATTGATTTTACTTCTCTATGACTTTTCTTATTCCTGATGTTTTTTCAAAAGTTAATAGTAGTATTTCAGAAACAGTGTTCAATCCAGTGGATATTAATCTGAACAGCAGTGCATATTTTCAGACTCCAAAAAAAATTATTTAGACTGTGGGAAAGATGAAGGAAGTAAAGGAGACTAACCTGCACTGCATAATTGCACATATTGCAGTTGAAATGACCAGTTTTGGAAGTCAAACATCTCCACTGGTGGTAGCATGAGCCTAAGGCTTGTTATTATAATTTTTTTTTTATTCTGTTTTCTAAAGGTTATGCTCTAGAGAGTTCACAAATAGGCATGAAACTGGATATTTCTTCAGTATAGTAGACATAAAATACAAAAGAATGAAGCAAGAGAACTAATGCTCCTGTAAATGTAAATTAAAAGAGAAAAAAATCCTCTCTCCAATTCTAAGACTAATTCAATTAGTTCTGAAAAATTGATAATGAAAGTATGTTAATATGTTTACCTCTAATTTCTACACTACATTTTGCTATCTTTGGGGATTTCTTTTCTTTTGAGACTACTTTCTGACTTGATATTTTCTCCCTTTCTTTGCTTTTCCTTTTTCCTTTCTGCTGTCCCATTCATAGTTTTTCTTTTCACAAAGATTGTTTCTGAACTGAGAATACATACAAGAACTTCAAGACTAACAATAACAGTTACAATGTTTAAAAGAGGACACTACTTTTGTGAGGGGAAAACCTCCAAAATCAAAAGCCACATTAAATTTTACCTTCTTTCTTTTTAAGTAGATCTGAGAAGCCAGACGGCAGATTTTTATGGATTTTTCTACTTGTTTGCTTAGGAGATCCGAACATTGCTCAGTCTCACTATTTATCAATTAATCTAGCATGCAGCCTCAAAGGAGAAAGGTCGACTTGTATTAAAAATTCATCCATCAAAAATTCATCAAAGACTTCAGCATTTTAACTTGTGAACCTTTGAACACCTACATACTTGTCAGATCTGTGGTCATAGTTAACTGGAATCTATAGTTTCCACAGTGCCTGTACTTGCTCTGACACGAGCTGCATGAAGAGACTTTCAGGTGAAAGTGCAGTACATAACCAAGTGAGGCAGACTGCTACCTCAAACTGCTCTTTCCATCAGATAAAGGATATCTTACATCTGACTAAGTTCAAAGTCAGTAAAATCAGACCCTTTCAATCACCGAACACTTTTCAGGGGAGCTTATTTTTGCCCCACCATAAAAAAATCACCATTCTTACAGGCAAGAATTGGCCAGAAAGGTAAACTAACCATTATCTGATATTAACGTCAATGGCCTAGTCCACAAATTAAAGCCATTTAATGCTGTCTAAGAAAAAAATAATGTTTTGGGACTTTCTTTAATGTGTGAAGAAAGCTGTATAGTATATGCTGGAAGTTAAGGCTGGAACCTTCAAGTTCAAGGTAAAAACTCTGCTGCTTAACTAATGCACTGCTCATAGCTGTCATCATTAATTTATGTTAGCCTCTGTAAACATCAAGAGTATAATAGGCCAATTTCACAACTAAATATAGATGCACATTTTGCCCTTATATAAATGGCAGATTGCTGCTGTAGATCATCACTGCAGCAACACGTCAGTAAAGATGCACTGTTTGATGGTCTGATGCTCACACAATATATAAAACCAGTTGTAATGGTTGTTTGGAAGCAAAGTGTAACATAGCAGCAAAATTTCATTTGTTCCACAAACTCAGGATATATTAAGCTTGGCTGACAAAGACTGTTTGATGTGCTAAATCAGTTTGACCTTCATTTTTGCTTTATATTTCTCATTTAACACATGAAATGACCATTATTTTTTCACCGTATAGGAAAATATCACAGAACTGATTTCTAGTAAAACCTTTCTTTTCCTTGGAGAAAGAAAAAAATACATTTTGCCAAAAGTGCTTTAGCAATTATTGCAAAACTTATAAAAAACAATACCTATTAAGCCAAGCTTTTTATTATATCAATAAGACTTGAGGCTGGTTTTTAGAGGTTGTGGTTTCACAGAAGAGGATCCTTTTATTTTAAATATGTAAACATCATTCAAGGAAAAGGTTTGTGTATGCTTGAACTAATCATTAAACTGAATGTTTTACCACCAATTCATACCTCTGTTGAACCATACAAATAATAGGATTTAGTTCCAAAGTAAATCATTAAAACATAATGATACGAACATGGCAGGTTTTTTAAGGATTACAAACTTACAATCCTGTACAATCCTTTAAAACTAATGTACACATTGATACAGAAACCATTAAGTGAGCTGTGATACACTAGTTCAAACCCAAATTCTACAAGTAAAACACAAATGTTTTGGTCTTTTTTTTCTTCCTATGTTGAACTAAGCAATTGCCAGTCTTCTGATAATAGAGAAACCATAGTTTTACCAAGCAATTTTGCAGCACCCTATAAACAGCACTTTACCTTGGAGCAACTTGTACATTTCACACCTTAAATTTCTATTTACCAAATCAGCTAATCACTTCACAATTGAACTTCTCAGAACAAAAAATTATCAATTAAAGTGGTTGAAACTCCTGCAAATTATCATTTAGGAATGAAGTAATTGCTTTCATCAGGGCAGAAAAGCCCGCCAGAACAGAAATGTCACTTCAGATTAGTGTTCTCACTCCTGAAGCTATGGATGACACAGCTGATATAAGACTAAATGCCAAGACCAATCAATTGCTTTTGTGGCTCTGTTCTGAGCTGCTGTAAAAGGGGCCATTTTCTAGGATCTACTCTTCATTATAGTAAATGCTATCTCCTTGGTAACATAATTCCATTTCTCATAAATTCCGTCTGAGAGCATTGTCCTAACAATGGATGTTTGTGGAAAAGAATGCTGTTGGTTTAATGCAAAGAAATTAAGTGTGAACGGCTGTCAAAGTACTATAGTTTGCTTGTTCTTAAACATAAATTGAAGTCTTTACATTAAAAACAGAATACTTTGGCGGAAATGAATGTTCTGAACTAGTGTGATATATTGCATTTGGAAGTGATGTATTTCTGATTGAGAATTTAGAGGTTTTTTTGAATACCTATGTTCTGTCTATAGTGGGCACACTTATCCCTGGCAGAGATTTGTCAGTTTAAGAGAGAGTAGATAAACACTCCACTTATTTCACAGCAGTGCAGTTAGGAAATGTGAAACTGCGTCAGAAAACATGGTCTCATTATCATATGACATGCTATTTGTTAGCAGACTCATCTCTGTATAAAAGCTTTCTTTGAACTGAGCCCTTACTGGAAATATCTGTATTTCAATTTGTACTGTTCAGCTTCCTAAAATACTTAGAATCTGAGTTATGGTCTCCAATTAAAAGGATATCTGAGAAGCTAATTTGGTGGAACAGCAGCAATTTCCTGCACTGCTCTCCTCATGACTGAAGTTTGGAAACAAATTCAAGATTACAGATTTTCGTTCAAAACAGGATGAAAAGTATTCCTCCCTCAATGAGCATAAGCAATTCCAATTAACAACAACAAGACTTATGTGACAGGAGAATATATTACCGCATACATAAAGAAGCAATTTATTCAGCATTAAGACGAAAAGTGTGATTTTATTACAGTATTTCTGTGGGTAAGCAAAGAGCGAGCACAGGTAAGGCTGCTGCCAGATTGTGACTGTAGCCCTGAATGATGGCAGTCACATTAACACATGAAAAATGCACCCATGAGGTGATGTGGGGAAAACAAGAGGGCAAGAGAGGCACAGCGTCACTGTGCGTCACATCTGCCTGCTTGAAGTAAACATAATACTTTCAACTGCAGAGCTGCAGTCCAGCTTCTCCACATAGGCAATTTGACATGCCAAACTAGAAATGCTATAGAGCATCCTGCACTTTAAATATGAGCTTCACATTTTGGCCTAGTTATAAGCTACTACCTAAATAAATCTCTCTGAAGTGAACAAAAGCTATCCAAATTTCTAATTGTGTTAGTGAGTACTGTCTTTAAGAAGGAACACTTCGGGTTAGGAGTTTTTTATCTGGTTCTGAATCAATAGCTGTTATTTTCCTCACCTATGTTAGAGCTATTGCAGAAATTTTTGCTGGAGCATTTATATCAGCTGTAGCCATTATTTTCCACAGCATTATTTTACCAGTGGTAGCTCTGAAATAAACAGCTGCACAGGTGAAAACATTTTTGGTTTTTTATTTTTATAAAAGTTGTGTTTGCACCAGGTAGTTTATCTACACTGTTAAATTTTACTACTGCCAAAAGGCCTAAGAGCACAATCTTGCCTTCAGGCAACTCAAGTTTGCTCTTTAGAGATGACCTAAATAGGGATTTTGTTAGAGTTGGCTGTGCTCTCTGTAACTATCCGCTTCAATTTAGTTCCCAGAGCCACAAAAAAAAAGGCAAGAATTCCAACCTCTCTCTTTCACTGCTGCCTCATAAATAATCTCTTAGCAGTGTGTTCTCAATTACTACAATACTAAGACCCTTTCTGAAGAAAATAACATTCTTTATCTCCTTAGCCAGTCTTACAATTATCATCCTCATCATCTCATAATTCTCTCCTTCCCATCTAAAAGTTATGTGTACACTGCTAAGTCTATGCAGAACATAAACAAGTTGTATTTTTGAGCCCTCTTTGTGGGAGTCTTTGCAAGGCTTTACGTGAAGAATGGTTGAAGGGATACAGGTTACCCTGGCACTGCAGTCCAAAGGAGCTATTCCAGTTCAGAGCCACAGCTGAGCTATCTTGAAGCTGGCAAAATATGGCTTCAACAGGACTGACAGTGAGCTACAGGACCACTGTCAGCCTTGATCCCTGCATTTTTTTTGCTGCCTGTGATGAAACCTGTACTGCCAGAGATCATATTGTCATTGATACTCAAGCTACCTAGTTTTAAAATATCTCCAAGCACATCTTAAAAAAACAAAAAAAATTCAAACACATGCAACAACAGGCCTAGATAGAGGTATAGCTACTTTTGCTGAATGCTCAAAACCAAGCTGTGCATGCAAAATTTTTATTCTGCAGTCTTAGGAAGACCCTGATGTCTCCAGAAGCTCACTGGTGGATTTATTCAAGCTTGTTTTCCTAGAAGCATGAGATCCACTCTCCAAGGTGCAGTGTTAGCTGCTGAACCATTGCCTCAGTGGAGTATGAATGAGCTTCAAGGCCTTTCACTTTTACCCTCTGAGCAGTTTAGTGTAAATTAATGTCAGTAGAGTACAAGACAGCAAGATTTTCACAAGCAGGCATTTCTGTTACCTATACTACCAGTGAATTAACTTTTATTATTGCTTACATATTCCAGGACAGGCTACAGCCTTCACTGACTTCCTTTGCAGAGGAACTATATTTACTTTCCATTTAATGGTCTGGGACGTGGAACAACTCTAAGTGCCACACTGGTGAAGGGCAGAAAGTCATTTGAAAAAAGATATTGTTAGCTTTTCAGCAGTTCCAATACATTAGGATAAAAATGAAACCCAGAATGCTTGCAGAAGAACTTCCTCCTTGTTCCCTTTACAGATACCAGTACTGGCCACACACATTATTTGGCTTAAGTGTTTCCTGAAGCACCAAGAAGAGTCTGCTGTCAAAGGTTATGCCCTCAACCCAGGGGGTGACCCACGCAGTGGTAACTGCTGTGCTGGAGGTATGTCCCAATGTATTTTTATTTTCAGGCACTTGCAGCAGACCCAAGATTTAATTTCTAAATAAAGTTTTCAGATATGGTACAGCAAAAACCAGTTCTCCTCAGAAACCACTTTAATTAGTCAGAGTAGACCAGATGCCACATGGATTTTTGACCAAAGTAGTGACATGCCAAAACCTTTCCTTAAAACATACCCATCAGCAATTACAATCCTAAACCTGTAAAAATAACACTTAGACAAATGCCTCAGAGTTTTTACAATTGACATAAATCTCATGCTCTAAGTAATGCTTATCTTCTTTAACAATATTCAACAACCAGCAGGATTAAGAATAACCTAAATCCATCAGATTGCATCAAAGGCATTAAAATTATCAGGGCTCTGAAATATTAACCAGCAGCTGCCACAGTTACTCCTCAACCTGGTTGTAAAAGTCTTTGCTAAAACAATTCCTCAAAAAGGGCCAACCAGACACAGAGAGGAAAAATGTGCATGACATCAAACCACAAAACAAAGCACGATGCAAAGGAAAGGGCCCCTTCTGAAAAGCTCCTTGCCTTGACTGACCTCTTAATTACCCAGCAGATAAAGTGCCTTCCTGCAAAGCCTTACAGGTCCAGATCAGAGAGAAATATCATGATTATCTAGGAACTATCTTCAACATGAGGCAGGCCATATAGCATTACCCTGTAATTCTGGTTTCTTTTGCAAAAGTATCAATCCTAATCTGGAAACTCCAAGATGTAAAGAATTTCTATTGCTAAGCAGCTGCACTGTTTAAATTAGCCTCACCATTAACATTTTGTGGCTTTTTTTCCAATTTCAACTTTGCTGAGTTCAGCTTTCAGTCACTGAATCTTGCAATTCTTTTGTCAAGGAAACAAAAGAAACTCCAAATATCTGCTATCTTCTTCCTGCCTGGGTAATTACGGTCCACTATCAAGTCACCCTCTTAACCTTCCCTTTGACAAGATACTCGATTGATTAAACAAACTCAGTCATTGTATGTTTTCCAGTGTTCATTTTAGAAGTCTCTTTTTTTCAGCGTAAAAACAACGAAGAGATTTCAACACTGAATGCAAGCAGCACCAATCACCATTTCCATGTTCAATACTTCAACTGATACTTTTAAAGATTATTTTACCATTTTACTGGGTTAGTGTTCTGCTACTACTCATTAAAATCTTAAATCTTTCAGTTTGGGGTTCACAGAAGAAAGAGTCACTGAGACACAGCTTTGAACTACAATGCCTGTTATGCATTTCTCCCTGTGTTATTCTTGGCCAGTCATGGCTTTTATGTTGCAGAAATGGAAACGGATCTGGTAAGTTCCATAAGCTATAGAGCATGTAAAATGAGATAAAAATAATAATTCATTAATGTGAGAAACCAACATATTTTCTTTCAGGCACGTAGTATTTTCTCAGTCAAATCTTGACTGAGCTTCTGCAAGCATTTCTGTATTTTATTTTTGAGGGACAAAGGACTCACAAGCAGGCAAGTATTTCTTTTACACCATCTCAGAATTTTTGGTGTAAAATGGCTGAATCGGGTTAAAATGGCTGAATTCAGAAATAAGAAGAATCATTCTGCAAAATGATGAATTCTTAAGATAATGCCCAAAAGTCATTCGCAGAGATGTTCAGGACAATTAAGGTATGATTTTCAGAACCACACAATTCTGGCAAACCCTGATCCTATTGAAAAATGTACCAAGTGCTGTGTTTGAAAATGCCACCTTGCTGTATTTAAAAACCTGTCCTCGCTGGGATATCAGTCAGGTAAACTAGAAATACTTTGGAGTCAAGAGGAAATTTACCATAAACACTGAAAGTTAATCTTGGATCTTACCTGTTGATAGATCTACAAGCTCACCAGAAGAGGAAAGGGGTGCAACGACTGCTAAGACTGCTAGTAATAGCTACTGAGTGATGCTTAAAACCAGCAACTGCTTAACGTTTGAGGGTGGGGGTTTAGCTACAGAAAAGAATGAAGAAAAGAAGCAACCATCACAAAGAGCTATTATACCTGACAGACTCTACACAAGACAGATGAAATGTGAGCTTCAGTATTCAAAAGAGAAAGGATACAATCATACGTCTGGTTAACTTACAGGAAATAGTTCCAGAGACAATTTTATACTAACTACAGTGATTTGAGCAATTTTTAAAAATAATACCAACCAATTTCTCTCCATTATACTCTGCTGGCAGAAAATAAAACATTTTTCTTTTAAATGATTGCCTCTGGTTTTGTTAAATCATTCAGCCTGTCAACATGTGGTCACCAGTTTTACATGATCTTTCTGCCTCTCTGGAAAAGAATGAATTTGCAGCATGATCCATGATATAAATACATAATTTGGCATCAGTTAAAGTTGTTGCTATTACTAAAAAAAAAAAAAAAAGGAAGACAGATAAGCAACTGTAATACTGTAATATGAAAAAAAATCTAAGTCAAAATGATTCATTTAAATTCAAATATGACAGGGTTTTTGTTATTCTTATATAATATGTCTGGAAATTCCTGCTATTGAAGAATTAAGAGGAAAAAAAAAGAAGTAGAGTCTAATTCTGTCACCAGATGTGCCTGCCCAACTTCATTGATTTCAAAGGACAACATGGACCCTTAGTGCTAAGCGATTTCGTAGGAGTAAATATTTGAAAAACAGAATGAGAAAAAAATGTAGAATCCTTCTTTTGGTACACAGTTGTTTCAGGAAGCTCACAGCAGCTGAACAAATTAAATCTCCAACCTTATGCTGTCAAGTGGGAATCATGTTCTAATAATCCTATAACTGTTTGATTGGGATATATGCTCATCTCAACAATGTGACTAAATGGAAAAATGAATGCAGAACAAAACACAAAGATGAAACACATTCAATTTTTCTTTACTAAAGTTATGTTGAATTAACCTTTATGAGATGCTTTGTTTTCATTCAGAGAATTAGACTATTTAGTAGTCTTTTCAAACCAGGGTTTTCAGATTTGCCTTCTTTTCTAAACTCCTTTGTAAAATGGTTATAGTGTACTTCACAATATCCTTTCATCTCTTCTTAGGGATGAAGAGATACACAGAGTCAATCTTTATAATTAAATCATTACTGCTGTCAACAGCAGTTGCTGTGATTTCAGCTTATACAGCTATTATTTGTATTCTTAGGAATGCCTGCTTCAAAATCACAAGACAGGAAAAATCATGCTCTTAAGAGCAAGGCAGAAAAAGCAGCTGAAGTGTTCCCCATAATGCAGAAGGAGTCAATGTATCTGTGTGATGTCTAATGCCTTCCAGGCACTTGAAGACTCCACTGAGCAACAGGGTTTACTATAGCTTTAATAAGGTGCAAATGCTAATTCCCACACTGCTAGCCTGCTGACAGATACTACTGACATGACAAAATGGGATCTTGACTATTGTGGTTATATGACCTGTGGCAAGGGCTGGTAAAGATATGCCCACGTGTACTGATCCCCCCAGTTGCGACTGTCCCCTGTAGAGAATTCAGAGAACAGGAGTCTCATAATTGCCTCCAGCATCCCTGAAAAGTGACAGCCACAAACAGACCAAAACTTGTGCCAGAAATCTGGCTGAATGTAAGAAACTCTTTCTACCAAGTAGTTTTTAACTGAAATGCCAAAACCACTAAACAGTTTTAAAGTGTTTTATTAATGACCAGTATAAAAGAAGGTATTAGCCTGATATGCAAGAGGAATAAATGTTAGAACATTTGGGCAGTAAAAAGTGATGACTGTGTGACAGTAACAGAATGAGATAAACCCGGGTAGAAGTTTGATTTTCTGGTTACTTCAAGATTTGTTTAGACTTACAGCCTTTGAAAACTAAGAATTCTTGTGCCAATTTTAAAAGTCTTATTTAAATTATTTTATGATTTCAGTTTACATTAAAATCTCAAACAAAATAGCATGGATGCTTTGTGTGACCATCTGCTACTTTCATCAAGTGTCTGTAGTGACGAAAATGAGGATTCTAGTAGTTTTACTGTGGAGATAATTGAAGCCTTTCTAAGAATAATTTCTATTCAGTCCTTTAGAGCCAAATTTTGTCCTTGGATCTGCACTCTATCTTGTAATATTGGAACGTGGTTCTTGTTTGAGCAGTTAATATCAGCCTCTGAGTATAAAATAAGAGACACTAGTATTCTTTCATTCTTTTGCATAGATGATATAGTCTGTATTACATATTTTGGCAGATGCTTTTGGGGCACACTGAGCACAGTTTTAAATTATGCAAATAATGCCAATAGGAAAAGCTGTTTGTTGGAGATCTGAGCTTCTAATTTCAGTCCTACCACTTAGTTCTAATATAATCAAGTGCCAAGCACTAACTTGACTGGTAGACTCACAATATTAACCTGCCAGAAAAACTTGTCATATTTAGTTTATGTAATGTATTTTCAAATCCTCACAGATACCAAACCAACCAAAAAGTTTAGCCATAACAGTAATTCATTAAATTCAATGAGATTATACATGGATCTTGTAAATAAATCAGACTATACAATTCAGGCTCATGTAGGTTAAGTCCTGCTTGAGGGTTAGGTGACACTGAACTCTGGTTTATCTAAACAGCAGTTCTGAAAACTATTTTTATATCTATAAAAATACTGTGTACTTGTTGAATTGATGTTGAATTGAAGATGTAATCCCTGTACCAAACACTTTTAAAGCCTAAGTATTTGAATCAGCCTCATTGCTATGGGATGCTGCCTCCCACTGCTTTTACTGCAGCTGCCAGAGTGATGCTCATATGAGCTGGGACCATTCCAAAAAGCTGCTTCCCTTTCTTTGCTACAACTGATTATCAGCTTTCTAACTGGCCCAGTATCACAGCACATCGTACCCTATCATGACACAGAAAACAGTTGCTGTTCAGTTTGTCTCTCAGCAAATCTAAGGAAATCTGAGCTGACCTTGTCTTAGGGAGCAGTTCCTCAAGGATGTTCTCCTTCCCTCAACATGGTTAAAAATAGACAAAGGAAAGGGGGAAAAAGGGAAGGAAAAAAAAAAAAAAAAAGAAGGAGGAAAATCTGAGAATAGAAAGTGTATTTAACTTTCCTGTTAGAGACTGAACAACAGGTGAGGGGTTAGCCCTGGTATCCACATCACCATAAGCCAACTGGGAGTTGCTGCTGCATAGTGAACTCCCATCAGTCTCAGAATCCAGGACACACAGAAACACACACATTAGGGATGAGGTGTAGAACCTAGCTCTACTTATATTAGCTAGTGAACTCTCCATACAACATTTGGGGAGCGTAGATCTAATTTTTCTTTTTTGTTGTTCCTGAAAAAGAACAAAAGCAAATTGAACAGATGTAGGAACCTGTTTCAAAGAACAGACTGCACCCCTTTGACTTCTCTGAAACATGTTTGGCCCCTCACCTGAAACAGCTGGACACCCATTAATATAGATATTATTTCATATACTGCCAAAAATATTATATATTTGGGAGCTGTGTGCTGGAATAAATAACAAGATCCTAGCTACACAAACACATTCAACTGGCATAGACTAGCATTACAGCTGAAAGAAATTACTTTCAACACTGCTACTGGTATTCCCACTCTGCACCATCACCTGCCCTGGGAATAGATAAGGTTAAAATTACTATGAGATTTTTACTGGATTAGTTTACAGGTTCCTTAAATCAGTTTATCACATGGATATATAAGAGCCCATATAAGCAGGGTGGCACAGAATGACTGAGAACACATCTATAAGCACAACCAGCTTACCATATTCATGAAGGAAAGGCGATGATAGGAGCAAGACTACATACTCAGCTGAAGCTGTCAGAACAATAAGGGTTGCCAGAATGAAACTGCCCACTTGGAATCTGGCCATTCCTTTAGAAATGCTTACTTAGAAGTATGAAAAGTGCTAAACATTAATAAACACAGCCAGTCAGTATCTTAAATTATCTCTCGGTATCATAGGCAACCTAAGGCTGTGTGGGGCCAGTGGTTTGTTTTGGACTTTGGTGGAACTCAACCATATAATGAAACCACAGACACAGAAGAAAAAAGATTTCAATATAATTGACAGCATATGTTTCTATATCTCTATTCAGTAGCTGATAGAAATAAATAATACACAGCGTGCCAGTGATAACCACGGCAAATACGTCAGCCAACTTCCTGAACTGCATTCTAATGGGATCTTACAACAGATCTATGCCAGGTTCCTTAGGGCCTCTGTTCACTTGATTTCTTTCTCTTCATAGCGGTTTGTAAAAATACAGCATAATTCATTAATTTATTCTGTTTTCCAAGTTCAAAAACAGTTTGTTGCTCTAAAAGCTTTTTCATAACCTGCTAGTCTAATTTTTCTAGCTCAAAACCTTTGCTTTTGTTTCTAAAATACACAGCAAAGCCTCTAAATTAAGGTAAAGTTTGACTAATACCAAATCCTGGTTAAAACCAGCAAGATTTTAACCAAAAATAAATTTTCATATGAGACTGTTCAGATGTGTAGCCAACCAGAATTGCCTGGTCTTATGAACTGTTTACATATCCTCTAAGCCATCAGAGGTCCTGATACTAAAACCAGCTTTTTATCACATTTTGTGACTCTGTAACCTACTAGGAGAACTGTGGAGGCTTAAATTAATAAAAGCATCATTTTAATCCATGCATTCAAGTGCATTTTTTATTTTGTGCTAGAATAGAATAAACTTCATTTTAACAGTACTTTATAGTGAGTGCTATCTAACTATTTTATAGTAGCAGGTGCAGTTATGATTTCCTATATTTCTTCACAATTTAGTGGCTCCACTAACTTCACACATACTATTCTGGGTCTTGCCAGAGTTATGTTAGAATCCATCTCTAGGCAACTTAAGTAAACTTAAGCACAATTGGTGAAAGTTCAGCATCGACTCCCCTGTGCAGAGCTTGTCTTGTGGCATGTTCTGCTCTGCTCATACTGGGTGACTATTGCCATTAGATGCCAAAAACCCAGCTGGGGATTGTCACAACACCTGGTTCCCTGCAGTACTCAATTTCCTCTAAATGTGCACACCTCTGAGTGAAGCACACCCAGAAATAGACAGTGATTTTCCCTTTAAAGCATGGAAATCTACAACCAAGGTTATTTCAAAAGCTTAGTCCACAAGAAAATATACAAATGAATCGTTCCTCACCCTTCTCCCATCTCTCATATCAAACTTAACTGAAATCAGAATCTTTTCTTTTTCTATCTGAATTACACAGTTATATCTGACTAAAAGTGATTTACCAGAGAACAATGTCAGCCTTTGTACCACCTTCTTCTTTGTTTTTTAATTTTTTTTTTTCCTTGGGCAGAAGAGGGTACAGGAGGGCAAGTGGTGTCTTTTGCATACAAACCAAAGCAAACATTTCATTTTAACCACCCAGCCCAGATATTGAAAATACAAGCAGAAAAAGCCACAGCTCTTTGGACTTGAGGAAAGAAAGGTGTAATTAACCTCTATTATTTAACTCTCTACCTACACATGTAGATCCCCTCCCTCTTTCAGAGTTATGTATCAAGGTGTTAGCAAGCGTCTCTTCTATAAGTCTAGCAGCCCTCACACATAATAGGAGAATCTCTTCCTATGGATCATTGAGTACTCCAACACTCAGGAGACATAAGTTCACTCAGCAGACAAGGAATATTTTTCACTATCCTCCTTTCAGTGTCTCTGACTCCCTTTCCCTCAAAACAAATGCTTTCTGCGCAAGACATATTCTTCATTACAAATGCTCATTTCCAGGGTAGCTGGCTGCAGTCAGAGTGCCTTTCTGAGAGCACTTGCCAACTTCAGTGATGTCTTGGCTGATTTCAGCTCCCTGGAATGGATCCCACCCTCTCCATTCACCTCCTGCTCTTCTGTGACCTCTGATGTTACCTTCAGTCTCCAGTCTGGGTGGGAAGGTGCATTGTTCCCAGAGATCCCCTGTTCATAGACAGCATCCACATTTTCTGCAGAGTGCTACACACCCTCGGTCATGCACACAGATTTGACTCTGCTCTCTTGTATTTTGGGTACCCATAAAGTTTGAGTTACATATATTTGGGTGTTTCTGTTACATATATCCAGCTTTTCTGTTCTCAATTTCCATGCTGGACTTTGGATAATGAGGTGGGATATCTGGCTTTGTAAGACTTTCAAACAGGGTGAATGGAGAGAAATCTCATGAAAAGGACTTGACTGTCTTTGGCAGCAAGGGGTGGAGATTAAGGTCAGTTGGGAGGGGAAGTGAGCTCAGAGATCTCAGAAAAGATGCACCTCTCTGCAAGGGCTTTTTTATCTCTGTTTTTTGCCCTCCGTGTCTTTGCTCCATTTGATTATTGCCTTGAGCAGCCTGGTACACTCCAACCCTTCATGCTCCCGGACAGCACGGAGAAGCTCAGAGGTTAGACAGAGAAAAGAGGACAATGGACCCAAGTCATCCAAGAGGTTATAGGCACAGATCAGATGACAAAGAAACATACATGATGTCATGGGAGGCATCCTCTGCAGATCAGCAGATCAAGAAAAGGAACTAGATGAAGCTTGCTTTAGAGAGCTCAGGGAAGCTTCACAATCACAGCCCTGGTACAGCGGAAAACTGTACAAACCATCAAGACTCAAAAGGTTGTGATCAGTGGTAGAAAGTTTAATTGACAACTACTTTACTCTGGTGTCCTTCAGAAATTAATATTGAAGCCAATACCTATTAATGTCTTCTTCAAAGACCTGGATGATAGGATGAGATGCATCTCAGTAAGTTCCTAAAAAGTATCAGATTGGGAGAGCACCAATAGAGGTATCCCCCCATGTCCTTCCCTTCCTCCCCCAAGGGTTTGACAATTTAATTGATTCTTCCACAGTCCTGAGATACTGAACTGACCTTTGCAGTTGGGCAGCTGCATAATCAGACAGATACTTTTGCCCCTTTACTGTTATCCAGGGGGTTGGAATAGATGATCTTTGAATATCCCTTCCAACACAAAGCATATGGCGCAATCTCACACAGAGGCAAAATTTAACCATGGCTCCCTGTAATTTTTTTCTCACCTTGAGAACAGTAGCATTCTATGCATCTCTGCTCCACCTTGCCACTGCTTTCAAAGGGTCTGTGATTCACATGACTCGCCCTTACCCCGTGAAGGGCTGTCTGCTGTAAGTTTACAGCGAAGGGAGAGGTGAAAATCTTGTGACCCCATTTAGATTAATCCTTCTCACCTCCTAACCTTGGATTAGGGGCATACCCTTCCCTCATTACTAGCACTTTAAATTAAGAAGAGATAAGGCAAGAGATAAGATGTTAGAATATGCCATTGTCATAAAAACGAATACAGTAACTATAAAATCAAGCAATAGCTAGTGATTGTGTGAATAGTATATTTTCCATTCTTTCACAATACATGATTAGTAGTGATAATTTCAGAGCTCCAATTCGCCACTAATTCAAAAGCTACATTTTACGACAGTAAAAAGCAGAGGCCATATGAGTAAGCTTTGCAGATGGTCCAAAAAAGTTATTTAATTCTTCATCAGCTAGTAATAAACAGCTGCGTTCTTGTGTCTTTTCTGCTTTTGTTTTATGTGTCACAATGTATAAGCTTATTTCTTGAAAAACTGAGAACATACAGAATATTCAAAATACATTGTACTGAAAATGTTATTTAATTGGAGATAATGCAAAATGGAGAAAGAAGATGCAGAAAACATGTGAAAGACTAGAGACCATAAGAAAAAATTGAAAAAATTTGTACTCTTAATTACAGCTCAGTTTCTCACTACTCGAATGAAAAAGTAAGAATAGGTTGAAAAGAAAATAAAAAGGGAAAAAAGAAAGGTTCTGTACTCAGTCCAACCTGAACACTAACATGGTCACTTTTAACAGCTGTTCTTTAATTTATTTTATGGACATCCCCAGATCAGCACTTTGAAAAAAAAAAAAAAAAAACCCAAAACAACACCCAACCAAAAAAACAAAAAAACCAAAAAAACAAACAAACA
>VXAC01006999.1:765561-921343 GCA_013399225.1 Rhipidura dahli
AAACAAAAAAAAAAAAAAAAAAAAAAAAAAAAACAAAAAAAAAAAAAAAAAACCAAAAAAAAAATCCAAACAAGCCCCTTCCCACCCACTACCAAAATTACAATATAAGAACCTAAGGGTGGAAATACTTAAAGAGCTTAAAACATTTTAACATTAGGTCTATAATAGGGTTCTTTTCCCTCCCTGCCACAATAGCCTGGGTAAGTGTAACTTGTAACTTTTACTGGTAAAAATCACATTAGTTCCCGAAATAGAATAAACTACTAGACCTTTTTTCTGGTCCTCTTCCATTTTCTTTCCAGTTTTGCTGCCATACAGGTACTAGCAAGGGCTGTGATTGGTTTGTTTGGGATTTTTTCCACACTTCTAGTACATACACTTATTTCAGCAGCACATACACCAGCAGATTTTGGTTGCTTAAATTGTGTCCAGCCAAATGTCTGACACAGCTTCATTTCTCTTGTTTCATTGCAAAGTAACAACTCTTTTTCCTCAAATACAAAAGAATAATTTAGTAAAATGGTCACAAATTCAATAGCATGGTCATAGAGAAATATCAAACACTAATTTAGAATATTATAAGCTATGCATACATAATATTTTATTATCTGAAAAATATAAATTGAGTTTCTAAAATCATTCACTTCTACAGATCTCCAAAGCATGCATTTGCAACAACCGCTTGAAGAAATATGAAAAGAGAGGAAAAAACGTGTGCAAAGTACTTAGCAGTGTGACTTTAAAAAAAATATTTGTCAAGTTAAAATTTCAATTCTGTGCAGTTGCCACCATTACTAAAAAGTGTAAGTATTTCTATTCACCTGCAAATCCACATTTTTGGCTAGTTAACCAGCAGTCAAATTCGCAGCTGGCATTTAGGCAAACAATTACCTAATCTGCACGAGAACTGCTGAAGTTTAAACATTTGGAACTAGAGGGTACATTTCACCATATAGAAATGCTATAAAGAATTACATGTTCGGATTCTTGACTATTCACATTTTTAATGCAACTGGGCTTCTTTTTCTCCCCCTTAATTGAGAAGGCACCTCTTTGATTCTGAATTCTTTCAGTGAACTGGAATCTAACTAAACAGAAAATCTAATTGCATTGAATTATACCATATCCTATTTCCATTTTCATAGGACTGAAAAATATAGGATCTTATTCTACCTTTGATTCTTTGCTATTATTTTGTAAAACAAGGTTCCTCAGAAAATAAAGCAAAACAATTATTTTGCAAAAGAACTGAAACTTCAATCTTTCAAAGATTTTTTATTTGGGTGGAAGAAAAACTGATTGATTATTCTCATCTTGATATGCATAGATGCAAAGTGTGTCCTTTTCCCTGGAGCACGCATTGGCACCTGAAGCAGAACATGTGGAGGCAACAGCTTTTCAGGCATCAGAAATGACAGAAGCAGGAGCACAGGTAGACTCTTCGGATACAGTTCTTTGACCCATATTCAATTAAGCCACACAGTTCCTGTGCTTTCCTCAACATTAGAAACCGAACAGAAACTACACTAGGGCTCACAACACAGTCTTACGCAGTTTCTTCCCTTTAGAAAAGTGTTAGAAAAAGACCATTTTCACATTTTCAGAAAATTGTGACAAGGCACTGCCTTCCAAATAATCCACCAGGGCTTTGTCTCCGCAGCAAGCAGAGGTGTGAATGTGTGAGTGCAGGCAGACCAAAGCTGGATGTGGTATGAATGATGGTAAAGCTCTGTATTACTGGTCCCCAGGCACGCTGCAGAGAGGCAGCCAGCAGGCTATTTGCATATTTGGGCACTTAGCATGCACTGAAATCCGTATTGCTACAGCCTGACTGTTTTTGGTTGAAGCTACAGTGGGTATGCCTATGGATGCTACAGTCACACCTGTTACAACAGAGTACAAGTCACCTGTGACAAGTGGCTAGGAAACAGTTTTATTCTCTAGGCAACCATTTACTGGCAAAATACACATGCATACCTGTGTATTAACATACATGCACACATGTACATGCACACTTTCCTACACCCACACACATGTAACGGGTTTCTTTGCTTTCAATTTAAAGAAAAAAAACCACACTGGATTGTTTAGTTTTGCAGAGAAGTCTTAGGGACCACTTTCAATCCTTGCTTGCTGCAAGTCATTTGAAAAATGATGATGCACGCAGCATGCATGGGTGTATGATAAAGCAACTCACATGGAGAAACTGATGGTGACACCACCACAGCCATTTCTATCGCTATCAGATGCTCAGATTACAGAATGTTTAGGTGTCAAAATGTATTTATATCACTCAGTGCTAGAATGATTTATGCCAAGAATTCAAAGACTAGTTTTCCCGCTTATCTCAGCAGGCTTTGATTAAAGTCCACAATGGGGTTGAGAGGACATGATCTCTACAAGCTGCCTATAGAAAATAATACTACACAAACAACGTGTACACATAAGTGCCACAAACACACACAACTCACTGGCACCTATTCCTGCCACCGCCCTTCCCAAATCATAACCATAGTTTTTCAAAATAATCATCAGAGTCTCTGCAAATTCATCTCCAAATAAATCTGGCGGACTAATCTTTTGAATGCTACAGCTTGTGCAACTGCAAACTTTAGGACACAGTTAATCACAATGGGTTTTTTACTATTTACCTAGGAAAAAAAACAAGTTCTCCTAAAGGGTTTTAAGAGTTCCAGAAAGTAAAAGTTGTGAGTCATAGAACACTGTAAGGATTAGATCCATATTAATGTTTCTTAAATAAAAAAAAATAAAAAAAAAAATTGTATCTTTTGTAACACATTGGTAAGTACCAAGCAGTAGTTTCTTTCCATTTACTATAATAAATGTCAAAAATAATGTTGGGTTATAAGTAAAATTATAAAGCAAAAAAATTAAATTTGTGGGCTTATACCCTCAATTCTGACTCCCTTGAGTGAATGGTTTGCCTGTGGGCTTGATTCCATAGAATGTTTAAATACAGAAATAAATATATAAATAATTATAAGTTAATGAATAGTATCACCAAGGTCAGTGAAACTATTTATGTTCAACATTATGTACAAGCCTAAAGTGCTTTTCTGGACCACAGCCCATATTAACTTCCGTTTTATACAAAAATATAGTGAATAGTTTAATAAAATAGATGACACCATCTTAAGGGATATTGTGAATCACATCAGCGTTCTGCTGGCTTTGATAGATAGCTCTTAATGAATAAATGTACTCTGAGACTTACTGGGATCCTGTGCAGGAGCATTACATTTCAGACACATAATGGCTTGTCAGTGTACAATAATCTGTATAGAATATAGAGGAAATGATCGAGAACCTGGAGCACCAGCTCAGTATCTCAGTGCCTTTAAGTATAACAACCAGCATAATTCAAGGTATGCACGTTTGTATATCTCTTCAAGAGACACAAACTCCTATTTTGGGGAGTATTTTTGAGACAGATTAAGGAAAGAATAATCAGGTAAAAAATCCCTAAAGAGAAGAGAAACCTAAGATCTTAAAATGCTATGGACAATCTCCAAATTAATCTCTCAAAATTATTACGATGAAATTCAACTCTCTCTCTCTCTCTCTCTATATATATATATATACATAAATCAATCTAAACCACAAATGTTTCAAGAGATAAAGTCAAAAATAACTTCCAGATTATGCATAACTACTAGCAACACTAAAATAAAACCCCTCTCCTGTTCCTTTTAAAGAATATCTTAGGAGACATTCCATCTTTCAGAACTGCTGAACTTGCTACTTTCATTTGAAATCTCAGATATTAAAGATTTGGCTCATTCAAGTCAAAATGTGTGATTAAATAGGGCTATTTTGTTATTTTTGGTAAGCTTCATTTCACAGAACCTGGCCTGTAGATATTAACATCCAATCAGTAATAAAAAAAAACACCTTTCAAAACAGTATTCCTTTTTCATAATATTTTTGCTTTTCTGAAGACTCTAAAATCTCACTTTCCTTCTTTAATTTGCTGTATGACAAACCATAAAGAAACAATGATTACTATTTATATTTAGAATAAAATACAATTGAAAGTCTAAGATTTATAAGTTACATTAAAACCTATACATTTTTAGAAATCTGGGATCATTGTTGTCATCTTTCTGTGGAACTTTCATTTGTGCCTTTTCTGTACTGAAGCAAAAGCTTCCTCCAGTCAAGTTTCATTTGAAAATCAAAATATTACCTCCAGACTATATTTTGGCAAAAGGAAAATACTTTTCCTCACATTTTACAGTACAGTAAATGCAAAGAGAGAACTTGCTCTATATTTTATGACTTTTTGCAAAAAATACCCTGAAAGAAAAAAAAGTAGGGAAGGAAATACTGTTAGAAAATAGCATATTTTGAACTCATAGCCTTATGATATTTGTTAACTTTGATTTTTCTTACATGCCTTACTACTCTGTTATTGTTCTAAGACTATATGAAAAATAGTAACTGGGAATATAATTTTCCTTAAGAAATCAAGCATTTTCTAAAGACAGCAGGAAGCAAAGGGGAGGAGCCTGCTTAGCTCTTCAGTATAGCAGATTTAGTAAATGATATGCCAGAAACAAAATTCCAGAGCTGAGCTGTCAGCAGGGGTAAAACTAAATGTTGGCAACCAACTGAAAACAAAAATGGGACAGAAAAGAACAGAGGAAAAAGCATCAGTTCTGAGAGAAACATCTCAAGAAGTGAAAGAGCAAAGGGTACCTGGGTGGTGGACAAAAGGAAAATGAAAAATAGAAAAAATAAAAAACAAACACAAAAAGTAAAGTCCATGCTTTCAAGAAGAAAAGACCTCAATCATTGTGTTGAATGTCTTAAATACTGCTCAGGGGTGCATGTTCAGTGTTACTCCTCCCTGTACACAATAACACTAGGTGTCCAAAAATGATGATTGAAAGTGTCAGGATGCATGTCACCTTTAAATCTGTTCCAGAAAAGGAAAGCTTCATTTCTGGCCTTCTCAACACCTGAATAAAAGCAATGAGAGCACTCCTGAAGGCCCAGACATGGGGAAAGATGAAGTGGAAAAAAAGCCAACAAAAAAACCTAACAAAAAAGAGCTGGAAGGGAGAGCAGAAAAAGAGAAGGATAAAAGTAAGAATCAGGGCACCACTATGAAACAGGATGGGATAGATGTTTGTGACTTTATCATGATGGGTTCTGAGCTGACTATGGGGCTTCTGACCAACAGACAGCCCTCTTGAAAAGTCCTCCTCTCTCATATGCGCATCTGAATTTTGCCCAAAAATTATTACTTCAGTACTGAGTGAAGCATTTTAAAATAAGTACACCTGACATGTTTGCACAGAACCAATGTTCCTATAGATGGGAAAGATTGGGCAAGCTCTTCAAATCCCTTGGGCTTAATCAGTTTGGCAAAGTGACATTTGGAAGAAATAAAATCTAGAACTATTACACAAGTTTTGAGAATTAGGGTGCTATAACACAGTACACGATGAAACACTGTGAAACATTTTCTTCAATTATCCATTTAGCACCATCAGAGATGATGTGTATGCTGTCTCTGCCAAACTAAAAATGAGGGTTGAAAAACACCTGACTTCCATAAATTCATGAAATGAAAAAGAACAAACTGATCAGAGGATAAAACTACACTAAATATACACAAACTCAATGGCCTCTGAGCACCATTGTTGGTAAAACCATATCCTGTAATTATTTCTCTGAAGTCAGTGTGACACAACAGAGTGCTAAATATTCATTCTTTGGAATAAATATGAATTTGGAACTATTCATCTTTTTTCAAACATCTGACATGCTGCATAAACAGAAAGTATATACGGTTTTTTTTAAGTAAACAATACAATAAGTAAAGTGATTTATTATGCAATTTATCTCTTTCCATCTCTGTGCTGTTCATAATTCAGACCCACACAGGGCAGTTCATATACCATTAATATATCCCAGATGTGTTTGACTTTAAGGCTATGATCATTTTAAATGTTTTAAAATGTGTGCCATTTATCATTAGTGTTATGGTGGTGTCATTCGCATTATTATAGTTAAGGTTGTGTCAGCAGTTCCATAAGCCCTTATTTTCAGGGGTTCAGAACTTGGCAGTAAGAAGTGGCTACAGGCTGAAACCTGGCACAAAGCATCCTGGCTTGGGAGCAATTAAATTTCTTTCTCAAAAAGCTAACAAAGTATTTAGTCTTGAAATTCTGCAGAAGAGAAAGAAATGTGTTCAAGGTTTTAAGATATGAAGTTCTTCTGGCAGATCTTAGAACCTGTTTTGTACTGAAATAAAGGCAAAAGAATGTCCTGCAAGAGATGAGAGTGCTGATGAGTTGGAGACTGTAGAGACTAACTACTTATCCTTTTGAGCAGATCAGCTGTGTGTATTTCAAACCTAATAAATACAGCAGAGCTTCTCAGCAACATCTGCAGCACCTGGAAACTCAATGAGCATACATTTTGCACAAAACTTCTTATATCAGAGAGAAGCATTTCCAAAACTAACCAAATAACAGTCTTGCCACATGACAATATCAGGATAAGCTTCCATTTAAATGGTCCTGCTTTATCTGCAATTTCACTGACATCCCACTTATGAATGGTTTATCTTAATTAAACTGGGATTGGAGTCATACAGATTTACACAGCTAATATTCAAACAAAAATCCTGACAACCATTTCAAGATCTTTATGCTGCTCTGAAACTGTTTTGAGTAGATACATTCTGTAAGAAACATGTTAGGCTCTTGTAGAAACTGAGTTGGCAGTAGAGGAATGGAGAATATGGAAAACTCTACTCGGTAGTGCTGATCCAGCATCTTTCCAGTTTGAAGATACAATTTCCTTCTCCTCCTGCCACAGCACAGAATTTGTTTCTACTGTTTTACAAAAATAATTTATTTATGAGATCAGGAACACTGGTAAATATCCTGTATTTCTGTAGAGTCATCATAAAAATTGTTTTCAGCTGAGCCCTAAAATTATTAAAACTTATCAGGTCCACAATGAGAAGGGTTGGACTACTTTGAAATGCCATTTATTTCCTGGGCCACTGCTAACTCACATGCTGTGGAATTTGAGATTCTGTGAGCTCAGATTGTTCAGCCTGGAGAAGAGGAGGTTCAGGGGAGACCTTATCGCTCTCTACAAGTACCTGACAGGAGGTTGTAGCCAGTTGAGGGTCAGTCTCTTCTCCCAGGAAACTGGTGACAGGATGAGAGAAGAGAGTCTTAATCTGCTTCAGGGGAAGATTTAGGTTGGACATTATGAAGTTTTTCACAGAAAGGGCTATTTGGCATTGGAATGGGCTGTCTGGGGAGGTGATGATGGATTCAACATCCCTGGAGGTGTTCAAGAAAAAACTGAATGTGGCACTTAGTGCCATGGTCTAGTTGACATGGTGGTATTAGGTCAGAGGTTGGACTTGATCTCAAAGGTCTTTTCTAACCTAATTGATTCTGTGATTTTGTGTCTCACGGCCTGTTCTTAGAAAATTCAGATCCATCAGCTATTGGTTTGGAGGTTTTTATTCCACCAGCTGGGCCATACAGCAAGAGTAGAGCACTTATCAGGCCCTGTCTTTGTAATCTCCTTTCCCCAGAAAGCACTTATGGTTTTTTCCTTTCCAAACACAGGTCTTGTAAAAAGAGAGCTCAAGGCCCACTCCCAGAGGAATAACGTGTTTCTTCCCACCAGGATTGACTACTTTGTCTTCTTTTCATTCTCTCACAAATATTCAGCAGATCTCCCCATCCCCAAAACTCCGGATTTTATTCTTTCCTATCATGATTTTATTTTCTCTTGCCTTTCTCCTTAACTCTGACAGAACTGCTTCTATGTACATCAATAGGAGTAATGCTCCAGTGTCTTTACTGAAAGTCAATTGTAATGAGGGTATGCTGTCTGAAAAGTAAGTTGATAACACCTCACCACTTCTTGCAGGACCACTACTGTCTCCCTATCTCCATGACAAAAAGGCCTTCTGTGGCTGTGCTCTTCTTCTTTTACCTCTGCTACACAAAAGGAAACTGGTTTCCACTTCCTAAGACTGCTTTATTCCACACTACTATGTCACTATTTATTCCTCTTCTGTTACCACGTCTTCCTCTGGAAGACATATTGCTTTTCATTCACTCTCTCAGCAAGAAAAATTCCTTGTGAGAACAAAGTAGCAGTTCCTGGCCAAATACAACAGTTATTCTTCATAGAACCATCTTTTCAGGGATGCACCCTGAACATCTCTGTTTAGAAAAGCTGAACATTTCTGGTCAAGACATGGAAAATTCTTGCTGCCCTTCTCATCAAGAAGCCTCTCCCCAACCAGCCAAGTTATTTAAGACTTTTTATCTTTAGCATCCTGCACAGTTGCAAGTTGCAAAACTCGAACAAAAAGGAAGATATTGGCTTTTCATGCAATTCTTGGATACTTAGGTTTTATGACTGGTTGCACCACTTCTGTATAAACAACTCGGCAAAGAATATATTACTCATCTACCTGGTAAAACATGATTGAATAATAACTGATTATCAAATATTTTACTTGTAGATTCTCCTTACATTCCACCAGAGGGCTACAGAACCCCCAAAATACTGAAAAGCAAATTTTTCAACCTTTCCAAAGTAAACTATGCTCTGAATGTCATTTCCAAATTGCTATGAGGATAGTTTTCAACTGATTTTTAGAGATAGGACAAAAATAATTCAGCAGAGCTTTTTAAGATTTTGCAGTTGGCAAACACTTTTTCAATAAAATTTGAGACAGTAGTTTCAATATATCCAAAGCACTGTCCATGGGTCATTATTTAATTTCTGTCTTCATAAAAATGGAGAAAATACGCCTACTTTCTGTTTTTCACCTTCTTTGCCCATCCACCAATAGCGCTACACTATGCACATTATGCATGTTAAAAAGTTTCCATTTGTTCATAATTCATTTTCTCTTGTATGGAAAGTTTTCACTTTTCACTCAAAAAAATTAATATACGACTGCTTCCAGAGATACTACTCTGCTTCCAGAGACATGTAATTCACTTTTCCCTTCTATCAAATACTCCTACTTGTGAGACCATGAGCTGGAATAATGAGAATCCATGGCACATACAAAAAGAATTTTAAATTTAAAGAAGAGTGGAAACAGGTAAAAACGTGCATGTTAGACAAATAATGACATAGAAAAGGTTCTTGAGGAAAAGAATGAGGTCGTAAATTTTTCAATTAAAATTAATACACACATATGATTTTCCTTTTGTAGAACTTAACTTTCACCAACTTGCATCAAATTAAATTAACAGCCAAATAAATTTATTGAGATCTTCAATGTGAGTTATGCCAAAACCTAATCCTAGGTAAGGACAGTGACAGTTAGTAAAAGAAGAATTGATCCTTAATCTCCACCTAGCAATGTGTTCAAAGCAATGAATAGTAAACAGTTTAACCTCTTTTCCTTGTATACAATGCACTGGCCATTTTATTTTTGTTTTACATGCTACATGGTATTAACTTTTTTCACCTACATTATAAATATGACAATCTCCACCATTCATGCTGTCAGCAATGAAATAGCAAGATATATCTCTTCATTCCGTACACAAAGGGAAGTTAAATTTATGAATCCAGCAGTAATGCTAGTCATTCTTTTATACTATTTTTCCCTTTCAAATTGGTAAAGAGCCTGAATGCCATCCCGAAGTAAACGTGCTTCCTCGATAAATCTGGTCTAAACAAAATAGTTTTGCCCTTGTAATATCAATATTTACAACTAGTAAAAGCAGAAAGATGCAAGGATTTGGGTTCTTTCAAATGGAAAGAGAAGAAACGATTGTACAATTTGATTGACATGAGAAAACAACTCAAAGATATTGCATTTTTCCAGATGCTACTGCTACATTTGTTAAACTAGAAATGGTCTGATAAAGTCTGCAGATTATAAAATATATTGCCTATCGTATTTATGTTGCACTGATACGGTTCAAAAGCAAGTAGAACTGCTCAGCTACCAGTATCAGTCCTAACACTACTATGAGCTAGAGCTGGTTGCTCTGGAAGCAACTGAACAAATACTCTGTAGTCACCATAGAAATCCTATGGAATGTAGTTTCCTGCTGTTTTGGAATAACTATAAGGTAGCTACAGCGTCCAACACTATAAACAGGGTATGGAAAACGTACAGCTTCTAATACACTTCCAAACAGAAAATTTTTCCTTTCCTTGAAGAATTAAGCTTCCCAGGTACTGCATATAAATATAATGATATTTTATGCATATCATCATACGTAAAATAGATTATATGTAACATTCTGTCCTATGACTGAAGATTAGAAGACTTTATTTCCACACACCTCTTCCTAGTTTCCATTTTAGCCTACCTTCCAGTGGAACCCCAATTTTATAAACCACAAATCTCATGAGGTAAAATGCACTCATATTTGTTCAAGAAACATGAGAGAGCATTTATTCTGGCAGCCTATACTATGTCCTCTCTTCACAGATTGAACAAAATTTCACTAATAAGGTTAGCTGTCATGATTTCAAAACCCAAAAGGTTAATAAGTCTCTGAATTGATTTATAAGATGTATGTGATAGAGAAATCAACTTTTGTTTCTATTTAGTTCTTATTCATCACAAGCCAACTTTATTTTTTTGACAAACTAGAATAAAAATTCTTTTGTCAACTCTCTTTTGTAATGTCAGAAAGAATTGGGCCATATTTACTCTATTTACATTCATAAAATTCCATGCCACGTATGCAAGGACAGATTGGAGGCTTTTTTAAAGCTGTTTTTGTTATCCTGTCTTGAAGCCTGTGTAGAGAGAAAAGTCTGGTCACTGGTGCTATCAGCAAAGAGATGCACAAACCGTTAGTGGAACAGACCATAAGTCCCAAATTTTCCCAGGTGAAATCAGTGGGATTATATGATCAAGAAAATATTTTTTCCATCAAACACTAATTTAAAGAGAGAAAAAAAAAAATCCTAGCGCTATCATAGGGCACAATTAATCATTTAAAATTAACAGATAACTGGGCAATACTGAACAATTTAACTTACATTACTAAAAAATATATTCAGACTATTTCTCTGATTTGTGTCTGATCTTGTTTCATTGAACTCGAGTGGGAAAAGAATAATTTGACAGTGAGTGGAATTAGGTATTAATGCAGTTAAGACGATTCGCTCAAGACGTTCTTTATTTGTGTATTTGACAATGTTGCAATACTACAAGCCACTGAGTACACCTTCCTGTACATCCTCCGTGTGTCTTACACAACTTGTTCTTCAAGCACAACAGTGCTGTTGTCTTTGGAAGGTCACAGGTTGGGGTGGGGTTTTGATTTTTTTGGTTTGAGTTTTGTTATTTTTAAATTAAACCCAAATATAGTACAGAAAGTTGGGATTTACTATGCTGAATCGTGTATGTGGATTCATGTTGAATCTCTTGTGAGTATTGAAAGAAGGCCAGCATAGAGTGAGAAAACTGCAGGATCAGTTTACACGGGATACTAGCTTGAGAAGTCATAAATTGAAGAACACACAGATTTCTTAAAAGCCAGGTTAAAACCTTTTTAACAAAATCCCATCATAATTTTGAGCTATTTGACTGTGCAAAGTCAGAGAACCTCTTTCTAAAAGAATCCTGTCATTTCTTTCCTGCTCATAAGCACTGCCAGTTTCCCAATGCTCTTTTGACAGTATAATCAGTCAATTCAATCAGAGAAATTCTATAGTACAATGGTAATTTTCTCACACTTTTTTTTTTCTCCCTTTACACTGTCAATTCAAACCACCTGCTGTAAGCATTGATGTGGAACGGCTTAGTATTAGCTCTGAAATTAGTACCAGTCCCCAGTTAAATACCTGGCACATTCAGTGTGGGACAGACACTGTTAATGGCACATAAACCCATCAGATGCAATCGCTGCATTCCTTGAGCAAGTCTCTTTCCAAGCTATTCAGACAGCACCTTGCTGGTATCACTGCACTAGACTTAAAAATCAGCCTGAGAGGGATGATTTGAGGAAGGAGGGGGAGAACAAAAATAACCACTGAATCTGTCTTATAAAAGGGAATTGGTATGAATATTCTATTGCCTGCATTAGGTAGCTTCCTATGGCAACATTTTACTTATTCAAATAAACCAGCAATGCCTTTAAAAGCATGTTTTAAGGTACAAAGCACAGAAAACTAATTGTGCACTGTTTTCAAACAGCAGAAACAAATACACTTCATGACACTTAATAAAATCTCACTTCTTAAATCCTAACACTGGGTTTTAACTATATGAACTAACTTCCATCACTTAAGCATATTTAAATAAAAGGGCTATTACGTCCAATATCTCACAAATGCATCAGTTCTCCTGGCCTATTTAGCTCAGCAGGTAAGTCTGTGCACACGAGTCAGTCAGCAATGATGAAAGGCATTTACTATAGGCTCTTCACAGGGTCATCAATGGACAGCCTGTACAAGATTTAGGCTTTAAATAATATATGAACTAAACACCTTGAAGTAATTGGCTGTGTGAAGCCTCACACTAGGCCAGATAGCTTGTCTGTACAAAGTAAAATAAGATTAAATAATAAATGAACAGTGCAGAGGTTTTCTAACCAAACTAATTCTACATGATTTTTTAAGTGCAAGTTGTTCATGAGTTGAGACGCTTTCATGATTTCATGCTGGTGTCATGGGGCCAGTCGGTCTTTGTCAACAGTATCTATCTTAGTGGACTGTTCTGTTTGGTGATGATGTTAGAAACTCACTGCTCTCCTTCCTTGTGCAAGGTAATCAAAGTAGCCTACATAACCATGTCAGGAGTTAATTGAATGGTCACTCCCCGGTTTTGCAAAGAATGAACACATCAAGATTTTGATAACACTACATGTAGCAAAACTCCAGAAAAATGGCATCCATTTATTAACTCATTTACAAATATCATGCACAAACTTTTCACTGATGGGATTATAATGACAAAACAGACATAGGATTGTCCCACAGTAGTTATAATGTAAGGTTTCACATTCTTTAATGCTGGTAAAGGTTTCCAAAACATCTTCCAAATGCAAACTAACATTCTAGCTGACGGCCTTGAGCAGATATTCTCCCTCTTAAATATGATGCTGCAGGCCATCTCACCCCCAGTTCACAATCACTTAGTTCCCTGTTAAAACTACAGCTTTATTATCCATAGAAGTACTAGTGTAAAATATTTGAATTATTTGCAAAGCCTCTTTTAGTAGTATCAAGGAGTTTAAAACTAGTTGCAGAGACTAAGGAGACCAGTAGGCCACAGGCAGTCCACAGCAGATTTGTTTTCTCCTACAAAGCAAATTTATTTATTTCATGCTAAATGCAAATCTTGTTTCAAAAAAAAAAAAAAAAGCAGGTACTAGGCATTCCAAAGAGAATGAATAGCTTGAAAGAAAGTGGGAATATATTTAGAAGGTTTCTAGGCCAGTTCTTAGCTGGTGTATAGTATCTTACCCCTAGAAAACTAAATAGGCTTTCCTCGATTTACAGAAAACAAAGGTCTTACCCTTTATCTTTTTATCTTTGCCCTTTATTGTTAGGGAGTTACCCTCACTAAAAGAGGTGCAGGGCACAATCAGTCAGAACATTTCATATTCTGGTTGAAATTCTTGCCATATCTCTGAATTGTTGGAAGCTTTACACTTACTCAAGACTCCTCTACTTTAAATATACATCAGTGGCTTCTTTTACCACTGAATTAAAAGAGGGCTCCAGCCTTTGGTCACACCTTCCCTCACCACTCATGTTTTCTGTACAAGGCTAATTGAGTTATATCTCATGGAAAAGCCTAAACACTGTAAAGCAGCATTTCCAAGGTTTCATTCACAATACACCTCTGGGCTCAGCACCTCACATTTGGGAGTTGCTGCTCTAGAGTGAAACAGAGCTATTCTAGAAGTAATTCTACCACATTTATATGAATTACAAAAAGATGAGGTGGAAAAGAAAAAAAGTTTCAAATATTCAAATAGAGAAAAAAAAATTTAAGAAAGAAATAAATAAAATTGCTTCAACTAAGTTTAATGAAATGTTAAGGCTATCCCTTTAAAACACACAAGAAGCATTTGTACAGCTGATGAAGTCCCCGTGACCTTGGCAGCCTTACAGGGGTAATCTTCATGTAAGATGAATTATTCTTGAACAATTGCTCTAATGTATTAGGCACAAGCATACTGTCCTTCAATATTAGGCATGCTTGTCTTTCCACATCCTTATTTCTATACAAATGTATTTATTAAGGACAAAGCAGGAGGATGGGGGGTGTTAGAACGATGGAGAAAAAGAGAGAGATTACATTCTATGCAAATATGCACCACAATACAAGAGCAAACAAATTTATTATAGTCCATGGAGCTGAAATTATTTGTCAGAATAGACTTTCTTAAAGATTTCAGAGCAGAGGATAGCTCCTAGTGAGCCCTGCTCATAGAAGATTTAAAACCTTCTGAGAAAAAACTTTCAGGGATATTGGTAGGTAAAGAATGAACAAATCATGTTTGTTAATGACTCAGACGTTTCCCACAAACCTCTAACCAACACCGCAGTGACTATAAAGGGAACTCTCTCACATTTATTAAGAGGGCCACCACTTTGTCATCCATCTTCCTGTGTTGGTCTTTTACCTACCAAGAGAGTAGCAATTTGGGCCAGAAATCAGTAGAGACAGAGTCAAACATTCTCCATGTTCTGAAGAGGGAATTAAGAAAGTTTATAGGAAAGATTACGATTGCATCTGATAGCAAAGCTCTATGCTCAGAAGTACATACCCTTTGTTGACCTGCTACCCCCAGATCCAACTCAAGCCCTTCCAATCCTATTTCTTAGATTCATATAGAGATGTAGACACTTTGAAGAGGATCCATGTCTCTACAAAGAGGATCTAGACCAAGACGAATCATTACTAGGACAAGTAGAACTAACTATATACCTGTTTAAACAAAACAACCAGAGGTATTTTCATGTAAAACTCCTTGCAATAATTAATTAATTAGAAAATATGTGCCTCTTAACTGAGGAATAAAAATCTGGAAATTTGGAGGGTGCTTAGGATCAGAACTGCATTTCTTCAGCCTCATGTAAATCTTGAGAGTTTCTAAACAACAGAGACAGTTTGCTTCCCACAGGCTGCCCCAACCTCTACAATTTCACTTCTGTTCATGAAGCGAAACATCCTCAGTCTCACCCAAGCATGGTAAGGAAATCATTATGCACCTATCTGACAACTATATCCAATAACTATATCCCTGAGCTGCTGCGTCCTCAGGTCCTGCCTAAATGATGCCTCTGTGGGCAGGTTTTGCACAAAATATCACTGCAGTTATGACTTTATTCAAAACCAGAATCTAGAAGAAAATCACAGGTGCTTCTATTTGCACAGTGGTTAGAACAAGCAGGAAAAATACATAGCAGTTTCAATTTCCTCCCCTGCTTAAGGATCAAACTCTAAGGGCTCGCACCAACTGTCAGCATCACTCATCTCAGAGGGATGGGCAGAGAGGGGAACTCTGATTTCACCCTAGCCAATGATTATACTAATAGCTGGCATACAACAAAGGATACACTGAGAAAGCAAGCCATACTGTGAATTTACAACCTCTACTAAGATATTTTTTTTCTCCCCTGCATATGGATTCCCTTGGACTTTCAAAATTGTACCTAAAATTATTAATTTCTAGGCAGGGAAACCCAGATTTTTCAGTGCCACAGGTTAGACAGCAGTATTGGGTAGCTTGCACAGACCTTGCTCCAAGCCACCTAGTAGCACCCTTTTGTGTAGGTCAGGTGAAACCTTACAGGCCTAATGCTTGTTATTGAACCTCTGCACACTTAACAGTTTTTGAACAGTATATACTGCTATTAACATTTTTCTTCTTAGTCTCAGGGAAGAGTAAAAAGAGCTTGAAGTAGAATGGGATCTTCACGTAAGCCAAAGGCAGAAGAGTCTATTGTCTGCCTGCTCTCTCATTCCTCACAAATTCCAAAGGAGTTGCTGGCTCTTAAATACCCAGGTCAATAAAAACTGGATACCCACACCTGACACCCAAGGTCAGAATTTGCCCCTTGCAGTTTAAAGTGTTGCTGAATGTTTCCTATGTAATATGGAGAGTTAGTCCACATCATACTGGCCAGTGATGTACAAAACCTATTATTCCTGTTGGAAACAATGACAATACATGGGAAGAAGCATCACCATTTTACTTTTTTTCTTCCAATAACCAATTTTCTTGAGGTTGGTAAATTTGACATATTAAAATACATTACACCTATCAAACCAGTGCCAGAGGTCTGCCCAAATAAATAGTCATACCCTTGTGTCATTAATAAACAACATAGGAATTCTAGGAGCTCTGGTATGTGTACAAGACACACTATATTTGCTGAAGCACTATGCATGTCATGTTATCCCTCAGCGGTTCATAGATCACGTGGAAAAGAGACAGGTTCTGCGAATCATGCTATTGAAAAAGGATAAGTGATGAATTCCATATTTATACTACTAAAGGGAAATTTGCAATCATGATACAGCAATGCTAGAAGAAAGGGGTAATATGTCTGATATATTGGCCAGCCTTGACTGTGACTGTTCCTGCAGTGTAAGAATTTCTTTATCCAAGGACAACCACTTTCACCTTCCCATCTGTCCTGTGATTTTTTTAATGTCTGAGACAGGTGGCCTGTTGGAAACCTAAAACCCTGTGGGTACAAAATATGATTAAAATCTGATGTTAGGCTCTACGATAAAGAAGAGTTCTATGTTTAGTTGAGAATTTGTAACTAACCTGCAAAAATATGTCAAAGGTAATTTGAACTCTACATAACCAAAATCTTTTTAATTCAAGTTCAGCATATGCTGTATCAAAACTTTGCTTGCAATCATTTCCCCAAAGATCAAATATGTATCTTGATAAGTACACATTCTGTTTTCTTTTAGAAAAAAACCTTTAAAGGAGAATTTTAATTAATGCTTCATTCCTAAATATAGCATTGACAACAATAACATGAAAGATTAATATGTTGAACTTACTATTTAATAACTTACAGAGCACACAATTAATGTATCATAATAAACTCTTAACAATTATTAAAACAAATATCTGAAAATGTCTGAAGGCATTTCAAGAATTCAAAAGCTGCTGGGTATGTAATCTTGCGTCTTTTTGGAGAAGAGGGTGGTGATTTAAATGGGTCTTTTATATTTTCAATTATACCCTAGGAAAAAAAAATTAAAAAGGCAAGAAGCTTAATTGGAATCTATTTAGAGGAAATTCAGAATCTATGCAAAGTTTAAAACTTTGGCATAGAATACTAAATGCTGATTTCTGCCAATAATTAAAATTTAAAATGTTAAAAGATTTATCTTGTTGTAAATAATTAAGAGGATTTAAAAAAGGCTACCAATAAAATCCAGTATGTGACTATATTGTATATTGCAAATCTGTATTTATCTGAAATGCTACATACTACATGTGGTCTATGGTTTTCTGACTGGTATTCATAATGATGTGGTATAAGGAGAAATTAAAAAAAATCCAAATAATTCCAACAGATTTAAATATATTCAGTGCAAATCAACTAAAGCTGATCTACATTCTGGTCTAATAAGTAATAAAACACATAAGAAAGGCCCTGTGAGACAAGTGTGATAGATGACTTTCCAGTAATATCAAACCCAAAGAAATCGAATCTTAAGTATGAAATATCATTCCTGTGTACCCTTAGTTAAACCTGCGCATTTGCAACAGAGTCTGTCATGTCCAGATGATTCTCAGGGTAATGACATTTACTGGCTGTACAACTGTGTACTCCTCTGACTACTGAGAGCTATTTCTCATATACACGGTACTAAAGATCAAATGCAACAAGGTAATATGGGCATTACCACAGATGTGAGAAAGTGTTGAGGCTCTGGACTCAAAGCTAAGGCCTGTATTTCTGTGTGGCTTCTCGCTTTATTTTATAACCATTTTTTAGAATTAAATTCTCAAAAAGAGTACTCTGGAAATTAATTAATTGTTTGCAAATAGTTTTAGGTGCTAAGTGCTTTGGAGATGGTTTGTTTTGTTTAAACAGTGATACAGGTAGTTTCACTGGTTCCAACAAAGGCAAAGCTGAGAGGATTGCCCCATTTTCTCCCCGTCTCCCGGCACCTATTAGCACAGCCTGCAAAATGCATTCTGTATTTTCTGAGTTGTGACAATCATGTAGGGCCATATACTACTTTGAGCTGCACAGAAGACTTTTTATTTGTTCACAATGTTTAACTTCATTACATTACCCTTTAAATTCAATAACTGTACAATTTCCTACTTTCCCTTACCACATAATTTATCTGTAGCTTCTTACATGATGATTTTTGAACCATAGATCACTTCAGATGTTGGAACTCATTCCTTGAGCAGCATGTGCAAGATCATGCAATTCTTTTTTTAATGATAATACATATATCTTAGACTATTCCCCAAACCCCATGTGCCCTGTTTCTGCTCTTATATTAACATACGGCAGGCCTGCATTTACACCGTACGGCTGAAATAATATACTTCAGGCCCACATCCAGGCAAAGGTTGCAGTGAGAGGCCAGAATTCTTAAATGGCAAAACTAGCTAATTTTCTCCTTCAAGCTGGAAAGGTTGGAAGGAATGTCTGGCTTAAGTGAACCCAAGAGGGAAACAGTTCCAGGAAAAGATGAAGAAGTTCTCTAACCTAAGATACAACTCAGATTTAGAGAATATTAGGCAGAGTCCTTTTTACTCTCTGCTGTTTGTTATTAATAGGACTGTTGGTATCACTGTTCTCCAAGAACCAAAATCAAATGCAAAATCAATTCCTTGCATGGACAACACTATTTCCTCATCCTGAAAAAGATGCCAGTTTTTCATGTAGACATCTAGAATCATGGACAAGAGCAATAAGTACTCAGATGACTGGTGATAACAGGTGATACAGAGAAGAGATAGCTGATGGCTAGCTGTGTTCATCATTCCCTGCAAAGAAGTTCCAGAACATCCCCATATGAGATCTTCTTATATAAATAATTTTAAACCATCCCCAAACCCTCAAGCATTAGAGAAATGGACGTATCATTGGGGGAAATAAAAACAGGATCGACATAAACTGTCATATACTCAAATTATATCCAGCAATTAAAAAATCATCTTGAGACTCCTTGAACAGTAAGTCCTTCCAGATTTGCACTGGCACATGGGATAAGTTCTGGGAAGTATAGAGCACCTGCAGTTCCTTTCATCTGCAATATACAGCATAACTCGAAGCAAGGGCTGCAGGTGTTCAATTCCACTTGGTATTAGTCTCTGAGCATGGAGTAAGCACTAAGAAAGGCAAGAAAAAATATAAAGGGATCAAAATGTTTGGGAATTTATATTGCTATTCACATTTCACTTTGTAACAGGAAATGTAAGACTGGGAATGTATTATTTATTCAGAGATTTAAACCAAACAAGCTTATTTAAGTCCCTGTATTACATAACTTTTTTTTTTTAAACTACTACACAGCTGAAGTTTGAAGGAATCAAAGAATACTTCCTAAAGTTTCAAAGGCCACTATACCTTCCTGCCAAGCTCAGCCAAAGAGAGTCCTATTATGTGCCCTCTTCTTCCTCACAAGTTTAATTCACCCAGGATATAAAGAGGACAGAATGAAATCCTTACTTTTCTGCTGCACCACACAAACTATGTCTGCAAAAGTACTCCCTCTACCCTAGCTGAGAAAGCATAGTATGCTGAAAGGTCCATATCACACCACATCTACATAAGAATCATGACTGTATTTTATTGAGAACCTACAAAGCAAATATTTTTGACTGCATTACTTTCATCTGTTAAAAAAACCCAAAAGTAGACCCCATGCACTGGAAGTTAAAATTGTCAAATAGAGTACCAACAGACTGGGTTTAGATACATGCAGAGAGATGAGAAAACCACCACTTATCTGCTACTTTGTGTAAGAAGGAAAAATTTTTCAGACCATTTATATAACAGGAACACTTCTCAGCTAATGTTGACATAACAGAAGTGATGATATGAAGGCAAAGGCCTCAGGAGTACATAATATCAGCCAATGAAAGCAGGTGTTAGCATTACATGAAGCATTTTATGATCTGCTAAAAAAAAGTCTAAATAGTTTTAACCATCTGATTCACATCCTTACTCCTAGAAATAGTGAGTTGCTACGAGTGCCAGCAGTTATCCAACTACAGTTTCAGCAGTGCACAGTCACATCCTTTACTGCTATGACCATACTCCAGTGGCACGGAAAACACTGGGAAAACACATAAGAACCTGCTTATTTTCTTAGCATAGAGCCATCATGCTGGGCTGTTCTCCATCTATCCCAGAGCATGTCAACATTAAATACCCAGAGATCCCTCACTTGCAGAGTGGGTTTACAGCAGGTCACTTCTGGAATTTCAGGCTATATTTAGCCTTAGTCAATAGCTTTTTCTATTTCCTTCATCAGCTTCAAAAAGCATCTGCTTTTAACAGCTTTTAAGGTGTCTTGCTCTCTCTTTATTACTTTTGTCCTGTGCTGTGCTCAGCTTCTCCCTGGCCTTCCTCCTAATTCCTCTGCTCCTATAAACCAGGAAATTAAAAAGGTTACACTATCAGGAAAGAGAAAGGCTTTAATTCCTGCTGAGTGCTTGGTGCCTGCAAGACTGTTCAGGCTTCCTGGATTTATAAATTATATTCAGACTCATTTTTGTAAGCCAAGTAAAAGTAAGACAAATCTGAAGTGGAAGTTGCATCCTGAAGGACAGAGAGGACTTCAGTGACTGCCTACAGAGCCAATGACATTTGTGGGAGAAGCAAAGAGATTAACACCTCAAAAAGAAACATACTGGTTAAGGACAAGGCAGCCAAAATGCAACAGCAAAGGAAGAAACTCTTCCCCTGAAAGAAATGTCCCGGCAACCATCCATCCAACCGTAGGGTGGTCCAAGAGTTCAGATGATGGTCAGAGCTGCTTTAGACAATGTCCGCTACTGTTCTTGCTCTGGCAGCAATTTGTGGAGCAAAATATCGCCAAAAACACAACTGAGCACTTTCCAAGCTTCCTTTCTCTTTTCTGCTGCCCAGATCACATATTACCAAAAAGCATGTACTGTTCTTTGTTGCTACCTACATGTGTGTAAGTCATTTGCTCACAGCTGAGCAAAGTATTAGCATCTAAAAACTTAACTGCTTTCCTTTAATTTAAATAGGCACTTGAGCACTGATAGGCCTCATTTATTTGATTGCTGTCCAATGATACTACAATGGCTGAAAACCATGAAGTATGTGGTAAAAGAAAAAAATAAAGGCACAAAGAGTTGTGAAGATATTTTATCCATGATATTATATGGGTGTTTTGTTTGGCTGGTTTTTAAACTGCATGGTGAATGTATTCCTGAAAATGTAGCACATGGCTTGGGAAATAAAAGGGGAGGCGTAGAGGGATGGAAAACATGTAGGGAAATTTTAGGATTGAAGTTTTTGATATATATAAAAAAAATCACTTTACAAATCACTATCTGTGTAAAGGCAGTAATGCCAAAGAAATCCACCACAAAAAGGCATAGTTTCAGAAGAGATGATGAAACCTTGCAAACAAGCTGCAAAAGGTCATTTCTCCAACACGTCTCATACAACAGAACTGACAATAAGATCAACTTCTTTCTTTACAACCATTCCTTTAAAATATCAGAATGCTTGTTTTCATTATGTTTGAACTTTGAACAATTCAATAACAAAAGAGTAAGTGTCTTTTTCTTGTTTAAAAAAAGTTTGAATACTACCTCAAATGGCCCAATTGCAAAACTAAACTGAGAACAGTTTCATTTTATAGAACTACTACACAAAATATTCTGTAAAATTTTAACGTTTCAATTCCACCTTAAATACCAATAAACTGAAATGAATGAGCTTATATGAACTATACATGTTGTTTTAATTGGAATAAACTTAGCATTTATTTGGCTGATAAAACTGCTAATACTTCCTATGTTATAATATTTTCTTTGTAATCCACAAAGGAAAAGAAATTAACTTGGTAGAAGCTCAGGTGAAAGGAAAATACTATGATGATAAAACTTTTTACTCCAAGTCATATTTGTGTGCACACTATTTGTGTTCAAAATAACTGAATGTATTACCTTAAAGGATATAACTGAATGCTAATAGTACTTCAGTATATATAAGTGCTATTAGCATTCAGTTATATCCTTTAAGGTAATACATTCAGTTATTTTGAAGAATCACATATATTTCCATTTAACAATATCTAATTTCCTCCTCTCTCTCTTGCTTTCTTTAGCAAAAGGATGACAACTGCTATTTATTTTACAAATAATTACTAATTTGTAGAAAAAAGTCTTTACCAATCTCTACCATCCAGCATGAAATTTGATTTCACATTAGCATATAAAATGACTATGGAAATTCCACATAAGTATCAGCTAACCAAGTTTAAGAGAAGCAGATGCATCACTGAAAATGCCTCCCCTTTTCTTCCCCATAGTCACACACTCCTTCCTTTCTTTCCTGTCATAGTGGAAAAAAAACCATGTCTTTTTCATATCAAAAAACCATATACATGTAAATATGCAAATATCATATAATTTTTTAATATAAATATTTTAACCTTCTTAGCCTCCCCATAAGTGCTGCTGAAAAATTTTAGACCCTGCAAAAGCCCTCCTGCAGGTCTACTTAAACATGGAGCTGTGTCTTAGTCTGTGTCTTTGCATGAATCTCCTCATCACTCACCTGGTCACTACATAAAATTTTAAACTCTTAGCTTTGGTAGTGGCTGCAGCTGTACAGAATCTGTTGCTGCTATGAAGTACATCTAAGGCTATTAATAAGCTGTTGAAACAAAAACATTGTTGATGACAACAAACTAAACCAAATATTCATAATCTGACGAGGCCTAGCATGTAGACACTAAGTAGCACCCACAGGGAAGAGGGAGAGAGATGTCATCTCCCATCTCTCCCACCAAAACTGACCAGTAACCTGCTCATTTCTGTTGAACTACCACTTTGTCTACTATGTGATGCATCAAACACTCAAAGCATGGAATGTGTAATGTAAAATAGCCATTTGAGTTTCTCTCCCATCTAGATAACCTCCATTTGACTTCCACAAATGCATTCACTCTAGCTTTCCTCACCAGAGTGTCTAATCCCTCCACAGGCAGCAGTCTATCTCCACACCCTACTTTCTCTGCAACACAGACCATATTTTTTTTTTCCATAGTTTTCTCTTCCTTTTCATCCTCTCACATTTTCCATTACTGCATCATCCTAACTCTTCCTCCACCTCTCTAGTGGCTGTTTAAGCACATCTTTTTACAAGCTGTCACATTCAGCTTATACCTAAATCTTGCCCATTCTTTCTGTATGAGATCTCTGAGATCCAAAGAGATAAAAGTCTCATCCAGGTTGTCATCATTTTCTGTCTATATTACTATTTTATTTATTACAGTCCCTGTTTCTCTGTCTCTTAAGAAACATCTTCCTACCAACTTACTACCCATTTATTATAAGGTTGTTACAAAGGTAATTTGCTTTGACAATGACACTTGCCCACTTTGGATTAGTTAAAATATTTTAATATTAACAATTTAATTTCTAGTGTTTAACTTAAACATTAAAACAATTCACTTTTTCTGGAAAGGACCATTGGCTAATAAAAGTAAATCACTCTCTTTACATGAAAAGGAAGTAAATATAAATTTCAAGAAGCATTTAAAAATGTTTGTTGCTTCCATGCTTAGATGAGAACTAGAAAATTTTCTATTTTCTCTAGCAATAGAAGAAAACAAGGAGGGAAAATACAGATATTTACTCTAGAATAGCATATGGCCCATAGCAAGATGTATCAGATCTAATTTCAGGTCTAAGCATCAATTAGTCTTAGTTATATGAACAACTTATGCATCATAGAAGTGACTTTTAAAGTCTCACTCCAGAGCTGCCAACAGCTTGATAACTAAAATGTTTCAGAAAAAGGGAAGATAGCTAAATCTGACTCCGCGCTTTCCAAATCCAAATAAGCAACCAGTTATTTGATACTGGAGACTGCAGTAATACTGAGGCACTCCTCTTTGCTTTTTTGGCCCTAACTCTAAGAATCTTTTTCTATTAACTGCTTTGTCTTTTGACAAAAATCATTTAATTTTAAAAGTTGTTTTCCAACCAATGAGAAAAATCTTAAGTAGCTCTGCTTAAAACTACAATTAGCACTTGATTCTGCATAGAAGCACAGAATGTATTACAGTCTCCAAATGACTTGAGTTATGGTGTATAAAATACTACTCAATAAAACTGGAAAAAGACAGACAAGCAAATCTTCAGAAGAGGAGATTTAAGCAAAGAGCATGAGCTTTCTAAACTGAGAAAGGGAGCTTATTCCTTAGCTTTTCGGCATAATGGTAAAATCCTCCATCACGCAAGGTTTGTAGTTTTGTAATTGGAACTTGCACTAAGAGGGCACTGAAGAGCACAGAGGCCTGGAAGCAATATATCTCAAAATCAAATCTGGAGATATATTCAGGACCTTGACCATGAAGGAGCTGACAGGTCAACTTCACAATCAATCCTTTGTTTCTGAGTAGCCAATGCAGTGATGCTAGGATTAGGGAGATATGCTGCCTTTTTTTGCAAGATATACTTCTCTGGCAAAAGAGTTTTGCTCAAGCTTGGTAATGAGACCACTTGGCAGGCCAACGAGCAAAGCATTATAGTTGTCTAGCTTGGAGGAGATAAAACCCTGAGCCAGCTTCTCATAAACAGACAAGGATAAATATGGACAAAGTATGGTTTCACTTTTCAAATGACAGTAGGAAGTCCTAATAATCTGCCCAATGTGATATTTAAAGGACACCTCAGATTCCAACAGAAATATAGATGAAGTGGTAATCCTGTGCTGTGAATAATATATAGACATAAAAGCTACATCAAAAACTGAGGTGGCATTAAGCTTATAGCTAGAGCCACAGAAAGAAAAACCCTCATTTTATTTGAATTTGACTCCAAAAAATCAACATAACTTACATTTTAATATTTTTCAGGGAACTGCTCCAGACAATAAAAGCACAGTTTGGATTTGCTGCTGTAACTGACAAATGAATTAGTATGTCCTCAAAAAATAAATGAAACTTGATATCAACCCAATGATTAATCTGGACCAAAAGCAGCATACAAGCATTAACTATAACAAGATGAAAATAAAACTCCCTAAACATCAGACACAGCTATCATGGAATCTTGGAACAGTTTGAATTGGAAGAGACCTTTAAAGACCATCTAGACCAATTCTTCCTGTAATGATGAGCGACATATTCAACTAGACCAGGTTGCTCAAAGACCCATTCAGCCTGGCCTTGAATATTTCTAGGGATAGGGCACCCACCAACTCTCTGGGCAACTTGTTCTACTGCCTTACCACCCTTATTGTAAAAAAGCTTTCATCCTTGTATCTAACGTGAATCTTCCCTCTTTTAATTTACCCCTTGCCCTATCCCATCTTTCTTCTAAGCCCCATTTTAAGCATCAAAAGGCCACAATAAGGTCTCCTTTCCTTTTGGTGTTCCATCCCTTGAGTCATCTTCATGGTCTTTCTCTGGACCTGCTCCAATGGGTCACTATCTTGCCTGTGCTTAGGGCCCAAGAGTTAGATGCAGTAGTCTACATGGGGTTTCATTAGAGCAGAGGGGCAGAATCACCTCCTTACACCTACAGATCAGGCTTCTTTTGATGCAGCCCAGGATATGGTTGGCTTTCTGGGCTGCAAATGCACATTTCACAATAGTTTTGGAAGATGTGAAATCAGTCCTGCAAATATAACTCTGCACAAGGAACAATCAGGTTCAGACCAGTTGGAGATGGTGCCTGTCAAAAAGCCCAGTATATGTCTTGCATTCTGAAGAACATGCAAGATATGAAAGCCTGTAGAGAAGCATTTCAGCTGTGTGGATTAAATATGATCATGTTTAGCCAGAACATTTGCCTATGTACCTGTAATTTTATTCAGAAGTATACTCTTTTCAAGTAGAAAATGCCTTTAGTAACCTTAGAAGGACGACAGAGTTGACAACATTGGAAGGTATACTAAAAAAATTCAATGAGAATTAAAACAGGAAGTTAATGTCAACGCTCCCCTTCTCCCTTGTCCCAGGATTTTAGTTTGCCTTCATGATGGTATCTCCTCAAGGCGTAAGTTAAGCTGGTTATTTAAGTATTCAACATAATATTGTATGTTGGTCTGACTGAAATCGCTGTGAGTGCACATATGCAGTCTAAAGTTTGTATCTGGATGCCAGTAGGTCAGGTCCTATAACATGGCAATGGAAATACTTGCTGATGAGAACATCGATTACCGGGACATCGAGGTCCAAGGAAAGCTGCTTTAGCCATGCAACTTTTAAAGGTAACATAACACAGTCCTTAGCCAGAAACTACATTTGGGCGATAGTGTGCTGTTTTAACAGATACAAAGCCCAAATTAAAAAAACCCCACCAACTTATTATTTGATTCTTTGCAACAAAGAAACATAGAATTTGCAAACGTTTTTATTATTTCTTCCTCAGAACATGAACAGGTCTTCTTTGCTTTCACACACTAAAATAAATTCCATCCACAAGAAACTAATTCCATTTCTAATTTACATTTTATTATAACACACAAATCACGATGCCATATTTTCAAATATTTGTAGGTGTCTTGCACTTTGCCTCTCAGAGGTTTGTTAAAGACTTGTAACACTCACTCTTCCTAAGGACTGGTTTCAAAAATTTAATGCAGATACAGTTTAGTTAAAGACTTCAGAAGAAACCAGAAAGGAGCAATGAGGAGACCCAAATGATTTAGTCTATCTGATTAATACTTTTCATTTCTATTTAACTTATTTCCATTTTCAGTTTTTAAGCAGTGGAAGAGGAATACAGTTGATCCATTTTAAAACCAAGACAATTATAATAACTTGTTCCAACCTCCAGAACGTACAGGTTTTCAGATTGTACCAAGCAGCTTGAATATCTGTATCTGTAACTTATCTGTATCTGTAACTTGTACTTGAGCTAAAGAATTTGGGGTTTAGACTGATAACAAATCTTGGAACACATAGAGGCTTTGATTTTGTAAAAATGTCTTCAACTTGGTTCAGTCACACAGGTGTCCAAAACTACGTATTTTCCCCTTCCACCATTCTGTTGTAGACCTGTTATAGAATGTATCTGTTCTCAGATTGCCATTTTAGGAAAAGGCTAGTGGGGCTTCCTCACTGCTATGGTTAGGAATGAACATCTGAAGTGTCATACTTAGGCCACGTTGAAATAATTTCAAGCAATTCAAATTGAACTACATAAAACAGAGAAGCTTGCAATCAAGTGTCCTGTTCTTACAGCTTATGAAGCTTGCCAAAAATTCCTGTGCACTTTACAGTATTTATAAACCAAGCTAGGATACTGATCTTGATTTCATAAGGTACTTCATCTAAAGTAACCAGATGATGAGATTACAAACATGAGAATAGCCAGCTGAAATTGGAATACTCAGCCTTGAATAATATAAAAAGTTGTTAAAAGGCACACCTAAAAGTAATTTTTAAAATAGACTTTGGAAGCATTCTATAATTTGACAGTAGTGATGGTAGATCCATTTGTTATCATAGAAAGCAGTTCTCTTCAAAATACACAAAACATCAAAATTGTTTTTCTTTTACTTTTCAACTGCTAAATGCCTAAAGTTGTTTCAAAAATTGATATTAAAATATTATTATTAGTTCAAATTTATGTAACAAACTTCCATGCATTAAACCACTACCACTTGGGCTAGTTATTATGCAAATAGATACTAAACAGACATGGCTATACTCTTTGCATTGTATAACATCCACTCCAGTTTCAAATAAGACAGAAATACTTTGCTGCATATCACTATTATAAATGTGTTAAGTTACTCTTTATAGTAGCTCAAATTAAATGAACATTATATGTCTATGGACATACAGACACATACCCATGTCTACATATTGCCACTTCCTTCTCTTATTTTCCTTTCTTAGATCTCATTCTAAGCAATAAAATTCTGTGCAGCTGGAAAGCAATAAAGATTTTTAAAAGCAAACAATCTTAAAAATTTGATTTTTATAGTGAATTTTATAGTGTATAACCTATAGTGTATAAGTTGAGGGTTTTCAAAAATATATAACATATATTTATTTTCTTATGGCATATCCATAATTTTCTAGTTTGTACTTTTGAAGCTTAGCTTGGTCAAAAAAAATACAAACCCAAAATTTCTCCACAGCAACTGTAAGGTTGATTAACTCAATATTAAACAAATTCTGAGCTCATTAAACTCAAAGTCAATTCAGCCCATGACAGAAGGTTATTACCTCATAAACAGGATGTACTTTAAAGTTATTAATAATACACTAACATTGCCTTTTCAAAACCTTTGATTAGCAAACAAGTGAAAATTAGCATCTGAAATTCTGTTTGTACAGACTGTAGATCAGATTATGTAAATTTCTAAATCTCCATTTTTCCAAATGAAAAGGAAGCAGATAGCAACAGCTGTACAAGTGAGAAAACAGTGCAGATATGGGGCCCTCAACTCTCAGCAACTTCAAACTCCACTGAGATCTACAAAGTGGTAACAAGGCCACATACTGTTCCATATTCTATCCTGTTGTGCACCATCAACCATGCAACCAACAACAAAATAAAAATATACAGGATGAAAGTCTTAGTAGGGGATATCTTGAATGATATTTTAAGTGCTAATTTTAAAGCCACCTAGATTCCTTCATAGTTAACTAGAAACACTCTCCTCATATCAAAATGTGAGACTTGGTGGATGAGTTAAGATAAAGAAAATCAAGCCTTGCCCTTTCTCAAACAAGCTTAAGTTATGGACAGAAAAAACCATAAAAACAACAAGTTCTCTTCTAAAAAGGGTTGATAATATTGTTGCATTTTCAGAATTAATTATAAACAATTCCTGCACAAATGACTCAGTAAGTTTCTACAGACATCAATGACACAAGTCTACAGCCTCAAGAGATTTTATGTACAACTAAGAAAGTAATGAAACAAGGCAAATAAAAATCACACAGAAGTCTTTTTTTGTTCTGTTTCTCATATACCATTGTTGTTTAGCATGGTATCTGATAGCAGGACTGCTACCAGTAGGAGAAACATTCTAAACATTATATGATTTATGTAATTACATAAAGTAATTACAAAAATATACATTAAGTATATATTTATAAAAGGTACATGCCGAGCTCTTGTCAATATATGGAACTAAGAAAAGTTGCTCGTATGTTAGTCATAGGTGGGCACAGAATCTCCCAGTGATTTCACCAGGAAGGAACAGTGCACCTGTGGGAGTAAACTCCTTGGTGTTTCAGGGTGTTCCCTGCTGAGTATTATGCAATCCTTACAAGGGTCAGCCTTCCAAAAATGAACAAGCTTCCGGTCTGAGGTGCCACGCCCTCAAAGCCAAACTGGTTTCTCAGTCAATCTCCTTGACTGTGCATTCAAAAACAAAAAACTAACCAAGAAAACAAAAAGGAAGAAAAAATCGAAACCAACAAATTTGCCAACTGTATATAAGGAAAATAACTATTATTCAAAAGGAATGAAACTGATGATGATTAGTACAATTTTCAGTTTAACAGTATTTGACAGATCAGAAGACACACAAGACCAAGGAAAACATAAAATTATACTAGTAAATCACAACTTAGAAATGCAAAACATAAAAACTTTCTGGTGCACATATTCAGCATTTCTCTTTTACTTACTGAAAGATAAAATCAGAAAATCTAGTAAAGTAATATTTTACCTTACTAAAAGATAAATAAAATTTAGATATTTCCAAGATAAGAAAATGGGAAAAATTCTATTATACTTCATATTTTTTTTAATATAAAAAGTATATTTGAGCCTTTCAAAGACAGTTTAAAGTGGTAAGAGTAGGTTTCAAAGTATTTGTCTTTCTTTCTATCACCAAAGTCGTGACAAGTAAAGCTGAAAAGTAATTCTTTTCAGCCTCTCTGGGCAAAAACTCAGTGGAATAAATGCCCTTTGAAATGCAGAACACTTCTTGGTTTTCTTAAACTATTTGGTGAAGAGAAAAAATGAGAACACTGAGTTTCAGGTTCTGGAGAACAAGGAAAGATGATTACTCAGTGAAGTAAAAATACAGAACACAATTGGAGAAAACTCGGTTCTTAAGAGAGAGCAGCTGTGCTTGAGCTATTGACACCAAACACAGCTCCAGCAACAGCCAGCAGCTCCTGGTCATGTAAGGACATGTCTCAGAATTTTCACACAGTCTAATCCTCGAGGGATCTTTCCACCCCTCCTGACTGAAGAACAGGTTATCATCACTGCTTAAAGTGATCAAGAGCCGCAAGAATAAAAGCACTAATCATTTGTCCCCCATTCTCATTGCCCCACAGAGACACTAACTTTTGTTTTTATAAAACATGCAGTTAAGTTTGACACAGAGCTCCAGTAAGGGAGAGAAAAAAAGTGGGGTGGGGAAGATATATATGAAAATAAATACACAAATAGAGTACAAAGCTTTTAAGGGAGAGGACTGGCACAGTGTTACGACAGTTTCATCCCATCCACCTGCATTCCTTTTCCTACTTCCCATGCATGATGCTGACTAGCAGGTTTCTCCATATATTTTTCTTATTTCAAGCAACATGATTATCAAACGCATTCATATAAAAAGGGAAAATCCTTCAAAATTTGGTGTCTACTGTCAGCTACTAGCACTAAAAAAGCAAAAACTGGCATCTAGACCAGTACAGGAACTTGTAATGGAGACAGCAATATGTGCATTCACGTGTAGCCAACACCACAGGTTCTTGCTGAGTTTAGAAAAGGCAGGAAGGGTGCAAGGCTGCTGGTGTGATTTTCTTCACTTCTGTTACAGGATGGCTTTCAGGATCCAGAATCCAAACCTGCTCTCTCTCCACAGTTTTTTCCTTTTGGTATCTCCTTTTAGAGTTTATGTGTAGAAGTAATTAATATTTCCAGCCAGTATTACCCCCGCAGTTTATCACTGATTCTTTGGGTCTGCTAGAGCAGAATGGTGTGAAACCTTCTGTTGCTCTGGGGAAACTGATCCTAATTTTGCTGATTTTATGTTCTCTCTGACTAATCTAGCATAACATATCTGCAGTCCATCAACTATAAACACCTGAAGAGAAAAAAGATGTGGCATTTCTTTAAGAGTAAACATCATTTGAAATCCCTTTAGAGATGAAGCTACATGCTACAAGGAAAGCAAGTTTTAAGACATGAGTTAGGTAAAGCATAAATATCTTCTTATAGAATCACACAACTCATCATAAGGTCACTGGGGTTCAAAGGGACCTTAAAGATCATCTAGTTCCAACCCCCTGCCATGGGCAGGGACACCTTCCACTAGAACAGGTTGCTCAGAGCTCCATGCAACCGGGTTTTGAACACTTTCAGGGATGGGACAGTCACAACTTCTCTGGTCAATCTGTTCCAGTGCCTCACTGCCCTCACAGCAAACAATTTTTCTTAAAATCAAATCCTAACCTACCATCTTTCAGTTTAAAGCCATTCTTCCTTGTCCTGTCACTATATGCTTATGCAAATAGAGCTTCACCTTTCGTGCAGGCTCCAGTTCAGTACTGGATATAGATATTTCAATTATTTTTCACTTTTTGTCTCACCATCTCTTCTTAAACAACACATACCACTAAAAATAAAAAATTAAATGCAGATGTTCCTGTCCATTGCAGGACCTTTATGACCTTTAATGTCCCTTTCAACCCAAATTATTTTCTAATTCTATGATTAAAAAACACTAGTTAGGAAGCACTAAGTTGCCTGGCAATAACAGTATTTCATTATTATTCATCTAAGTATTTCTGGAGTCTGAGCAGTCTAATTAGACATCTAATTCCTGAATGCCCAGTTAAAACTGTGAATTCTGTCAAAGAAATTTCCAAAAGTATCAGATAAAAAATTCCATGTTATTTATGAAAAAACTTCCCTTTTTCATGTAGAGAAAGCAATACATACACCTCTTGCTTTGGTCGGGAAATTTCATGGAAAAACTTATCAGAGATGGTAATTCAGAATGGGAATTCCTGGAAATTCAGTAGGCTCCCTCTTGCATGTAAAGCAAGGAGTTTTCCCTCATCTGTGTTCAGATCACATTTAATAGAAACTACAACCATGCAAGAAAAAAAATATAGTTTATCCCTTAGAGGGTCATTGATAATGACATTTAGAACAAGAAAGACATGTTATGTTATCTACTTTTGGTGTCTTACATAATCAATCATCGAGTTTCATCTGATAGCTTCTGAACTCCTCTCTTGAAACCACTGACTCTGCTGGTTAACGTGTATCCTATAGAAAATTAGCTAATCTAATACTGAAGACATCTGCAGATGTCAAGCCCACCATTTTCTCAGAGTAATTCCCCACAAGGCCCACATTTCTCCATTGAACACATCAGGTTTCAGCTACCAGACAGGAACTCCTGTTATTGCTGCCTGTTCTCTAATAGCAACAGCAGCACCCCAGATTTTTGCCCTAAGAAGGTAGTCTTGCAGCATGAACCAACTAATCTTTCAATCTTCTTTGAATAAGTTATGTCATATAAATGAATTTTCCCTGAAGTCAGAAAATTTTGTCAACCTCCCTCACCAGAAGAAGTGGAAAGGGCCTTTTCAGAGAAGTCTTAATGCCATGAAAAGACAGGACCAACTAACACACTTCTTGTGCATGAATATTTTAAGTTTAGATACTTATTATATCCCATTTTTGGGTCGAATATAAATATTGCTCCTGAGTAACATTCAGGTTTATTCTTGCATAGACAGAGCCAAGAAACACCGCAGATGTGAGCAAGGTCACAGATGACTTTTCTGTCAGTATCAAAGCAAGAAGAGCCTGTCCTCATATACCATATGATCTCAGTTGTCACAGCAGAAAGTAAGATTCCTATCTGCTGTAGATAGTGTGGCTGTATGTATTTGCATATTGACTTAGTGAGCTCTTAAACACATTAAGTCCAGTAAAACACTAAGAGAATGATATATAAGATGCAGCTAGGACTGTGAACCTACTTCTCCATACCAGATCTCTAGCAATCAGTAGTACTGTGGGGAACTAAAAACTGAGCTGGTCTCAAATCCTGGCCAGAAACATTTCCTGGCCAGGCTTTGTCCACACAGCATCCATCAGTCATCAATCGGACAATAAACTCCTTTTCTCACAGGCAATGAGTAACGCTGCTAGCAAATACATGCATTTTTTCCCTCTCATCTACTTTTAAATGACTACTGGTCACTACTGGTGACGATGGAATATATGCATTCTGTTAGGTTACAGGTGTTTGCCACTCAGCCTGGCTTAATACAGAATAAGTTTCAAAAGAAAGTTGGGAGGTAATTTTTCTCCAGCATCAGGATTAACAGCAAACAAACTCAAGAAACACAAAACACCACTGGAACAGCAAACTCGTGATCTCAAAACTGCTGCTGTTTAAATCATTTAATTTATTCTATTAATCGTCCTGAAATTTATTTTCTGAATATTCAGACACTTTCTACTGAAAGAGCAAATACCTGGAAGTTTTGTGCACATACCAGGAATCTTGTTTAAGAACTATTACTGCAGGAACATGGTTTGACATTAAACCACTGTGATTTGTGCCAAAAAAACCTCTATTAAAATCTAACATAAAAACTTAATATTGAAGTCTTAATTTTGTGTTTTAATCGCAGTTCTATTTATGTGAAGCAATACTGCAGAATACTTTGTCCACAGTTTTTTGGAAACAGTAAATATTCCACTTCTATAAAGCAGAAAATTTCAAATCAGTATCAAGATACTGCTGGATTTCAGCACTAGAACTTTATTAATGTTTAATTCCACTAGTTAATATACTCTGCAATCTACAGATTACAGAGAATGGGTCAGGATACAGACTGTGTTGGATAATTCATTCCTAAAAAGCACAAATTCTATTTTTCGTAACCCATGCTGGTTTTGCACAAAAACTTTGGTGCTTTATATGTTGTTGCACAAATCAGGATTAAAACAAAATTGTTTCAAATAATCAGACCAGAGGCAATGAACTTAAAACTCTTCACATGTCTCTGGTGAGCAAAGAAGAGCTACAAATAAACAAAAAACATCTAAAGTAAAATCTGTGTTAATATTTTATTATATAGAGCTAATAAGGAAACCCAGCAGGCTGAAAGTAAGCAGAAAACTGTATATGCACTTTGTACTCACACAAAGTTCTGTCCTGTTAGTTACCAAATTATTGGCTGTAATATACTCTTCAGGTAAATCCAGCATTTTATTTTTCTAAATAAATAAATAACTAAATATTAGGAAGAGCTACAGGAGAGTACAGGAGGTATAGTTTAAAACAACTTATGAAGCTTTTTGGGAAACATGTTCCTAGTGTAATCAAAATGGTATTTTCATAACATAACAAAATCAATAGTAGAAGACATGTACTTTTTGTTCAAAGGTGCCGTGTTTTGAAAATATAGCTGTGTAGTATTTACGGTAACAGCTGTACAGTTAAACTTTAGGCACAAACTGAACTGCAGAGGATCTGCTGCACAAATATAATTCCCATGGCAACTAAGTGTGCTACTAGATAACAGAGAAAAAAGGATTTATGTGTTTGCTGAGCTGTCTTGCCCTAGAGGAATTCTCCAGGCAAATGCAGGCCACCTGCCACATGTTATATTAAGCTCAGCCTTCTGGACTTATTTCCAAATCTACAGCAGAAAGGTCCACCAAGTTGCATTTGAAGTTTCCCTGTCATGGTGCTAGTCACTCCAAAATACATAGCTCACTCTTCAATATGCTTCAGATTAAATATTGCGACAGAGATGTTTAACAGCAAGTAAGCGTATTTTTGATTGTAATGTTTTTAATCTAAATCCTCCATACAAAGTGGGCAAGCAATGTAAATCTTCAAATTCATTTAAAGTTTTGTGTATGTCCAATTGCACTGAGGCACACTATTAAAGTGTGTGTAGTATTTCAACTCTACCAGAAAAAGTATTCCTGTTTTAATATTATAAGGAAAAATATTTGGGTCAGATCATTCACCTAGTATCTTTCTAAACAACAAATGTATAATAGGTCCAAAAGACTTGCCATCATATGCAGGAAAAAAGCCATTTTTGCCAGAATACATTGCTAATAGAGAAGCAATGCTTGAAAATGCTTTAATTTGGGATACTATACTGGGAATGACAGAAGACCACTAAAGTAGTAGGAAAAATACAACCACCTGGCAAGCAATAGACAAACCTAATGCAAATAATGCCAATGAGTTATCAAAGCACCAGAGTATGTGTGAAAGTGCACGATGTTTACAGTGCTTTCCTTGTCAATTTTGCCTCTTGCAGATTGACTTAAAAAACTTCAAGAAACTGTATTCAGCAATCGAGAATATCCCTAGGTATAAGTCCCAGAAAGAAAACTGCTTTGCTCCATTCTTCTCCCTGGGAAAACCCAGCAACACTTTAAAGAAGCAGCAGAGCTTGCTTGATAACAACGTGAATTTTAGAATGGGAACACACCCCAGACACGTTTTTTAGGTAGTCTGCAAATCTAGCTCATCACTAAGTCCATGGTCAGCACCAGGCAGCAGCAGCGCCATGAATTTGGGCACCTACATTTATGAAACACCTTCGTGTTATCCTCCCAAAGCCTCCATGCAAAAGATGGGCAAGCCATTAACATGGGCTTCCTGCTGTCTTGCTACCTGTGCTCATCTCTCCAGAGCCATTCATTTACATCCCCTCCTTAGCCTAACCATCTCACTTCAGCTCCATATGAACCACGAGCTTGAACCAAAGTCCACAGAAGTCAAATCAAGCTTTGTGCAATATTTTAACAAAGAGAAGAAAAATAATATTAATTTTTGTGACTTCCGTTGCAGTAGTCACAGATTAATCTCTCTTCAGGATAGCCATAAAGTATTTGCACTGAAATGCAGAACTGCTTGTGCAAGGACAGAAAAAGGAACAATTTATGGAACACTTGTTCATCACTGCAAAATAACATCTGTGTTATATAAAACCACTAGCAAACAGTACACAACAGAAATGAGTCAAGGATCAACATGACATTACCAGATATGAATATGCATTTTTATTACTAATAATAGTTTATATGCCCTAATGATTTTTTGTTCTTTTTAGGGAAAAAAAAGGGTAAAAATAGAAGACTATCATTAAATATTATTCTGACTTGAGCTTTCTTAGAAGCGATCACACAAAATACTTCACCAATAGATATGACAAATACACTTTATATTTCAATGTGTCAAACCATTTCAATACTCAGAAACTATGTTGAAGCTGGCAGGCAAGCAGACTATATTAAATTTTTCTCTGGAATCGACTTCAATTCTGTACTGAATTATTGGAATTTTAGTGACCCTAAAAAAGGCTGTCAAAAATAATATTCAACACAGAGTTTCCAAATCTAATGCTCTATTACACATACTTCACATAAAATAATATAGTTTCAATATAAGCAAACCAGTCAAGAACAACATTCTATTTGTACTTGTAATTTTGCATACAGCTGTATATTGATTTGTCACAGCATTTTTTAAATGTACCTTCTTCTGAAAAAAAATAGTCAGAGGCTACATTTGGTGATTCGCTATGTTGCGGATTTGATACAGTTGGAAACTCTTTTTCAACAAATAAATAAAAAATCTACCAGCCTGGGACTGTAAACATGCTAATAGCTATTTCAAAGCTCTGATTTTTCAAGACTCATATAGACTTGCACATAACAAAATTCTCTTAAGAATTTTTTTTAGTGCCAGAAAAACGGTTGTATTTACAAATCACTTCTTTTCCTTCCATTTAATTTGATGTTCTCTCTACACAATGAAATTCAACAGCAGTATTTATTTTCTTCTTTATTTTTTTTCCCTTGTCTTCACAGTAATCAACATTTTACTATCTCGCTTTTAGGACATCTTAAAATTAGGCTCTGGTGTTTTACTATTCATACAAATAATGTAAAAAATTCAAGAGTTAGGCTTGCTATTTACCTGCTCACTATTAATTCCAACCACTTCTTTCTGTTAAATCCCTACTGTTACAAAATGCTGTAAGAAAAGTGATCACAGAACTCCAGAATCACAGAATAATCTGAGTTGGAAGGGACCCACAAGGAACATCGAGTCCAGCTCTTAAATGGCACTAAGTATAGAAGTATCTTTTCTCTTGTATCACTGATGCGATAGATGTACAAAAGCCACAAGATCTCGGTGTGCTCCACTTAAGTAAGGGAATTCAATCACATATCACAGCTCAGGAGGAGGCATGGTTAAATCCACAGCAGCTTGGTAAGCAACACGGAGAGCCCATCAGCAGCTTAGCTCTATGACAGACCCAGAGGCAACTTGAGAGCTGTCAGCACAACTGCCTGTGAAGCTCACAAGGGAAACAATAGCCAATTATGCCCCATGACCTGCTACTGGAAAACACAGTGAGAAAGATAACAAATCAAGGGCTTGAAAAACTTTTCAGAGAAGCTAAGTAGTTTACTTCCTACCAGACACGCATCTCACTTCAAGCTTTTAAAAACAGGGCAGCATTCAGTGACCGCGTGCTGCCTGACCCTTATGAAAGGGGACCACACCTTCAACATTCTCTACCTGGATGAAAACATACAGGCCCTTCACCTGGAAGCTAAGCTTTAGCTATAGCTGCAGAGGATTAACACTTGGGTCTCTGTTTTGGTTACTTGGCTCTCGTATCAGTGTGAATGAGCAGCATCAAAAACAAACCAGACTCAATTAGAAAGGAACCAAGCCTAATTGTAAATTTTCCTTCTATCCAGCCCTTCTGATGGCTGTGTCTGAGTAGCCATAAAAATTAATTGGGAAAAATATTTATTTTGCTCAGAGCAGCAAATAAAACAAAATAGAAAGAGCTTTTCCTGATTCTCATTACCTGATCTACCTCCTTCCTCTGGCCAGCACTGTTCTCCTAACTACACTGTTACATGGATTTCCCTGGTACATCAGTCTAAAACCTAGCTTAAGTGCAGGCTCAGTGAGCTACACTGAAGTTGTGCACATAACACCAACATCAATAGTGACCTGCAAGTCGAGCTCAGAAACATTTGTAATTATTCTGTGTCTGGCAAGAGTCATTCATGGATTGAATCTGATCTACAGAAACTAATAAAAATTTCAGCCTCCGGCTTCAACAAGGATAGCATCAAGCCAGTATATGTCTGGGTTAAAATAATCATGTTGAGAGGTGTAGTACACAATTTATGCCTGTGTTTCACTAAAAAAACATACTTACAGTTTATTTGAGGGCTTAAATAGCATTTTAAAGATATGCAGGCCTTTGGAAAGCCATCAGTATGCAGGATGAATTTCACTCTTTCACTGAGGTAAGAACACTTGATTTGCAGGTAACATGCAAAGTAGTTTTAGTTATAAGCCATAAGCAAATGCAAAGTATCTGAAGCACACTAGTAGTGCGTTATTTAAATAAACACTAACAAAGGGCAAATAGATTAAAACACTTCAAGTAACTAAAGATGTAGATTAAATAGTTGTCTCACACACAGAGAAATCAACCCTCTTCATCAACCCCCAAAAAGAATAGAAGTAACTAACGTGCTCATTTAAACTATCAAAATTTCAAAATGTGAGGGGACAAAATATGTTAGAGGCTATTGAATATGCAGACACAGCATTTGAAGATGATGACCAGAGTTATTTTACAGTTCTGTGACCATTTTGATGCCTGGTGTGGCAGGAGCCCTCTCTGGGAGTAGTGGTCCAAAACACTTTGTTTACAGGAAGGGTTTTCTGAGCGAGAAGCAAAATTGTGGCCTTTCAACATGACTGAATCTCTAGAGGTCATAGTACCATATATCAAAAAAAGTAAAATAAAATTCTCTGATTTTAAATATTAGTTCCTGTTAAACCACAATCATGCAGCTAATGTCTAGTCAATGCATTATTAAGACAGTTAGAAAAGGGGTTGAATTTACTAAATTATCCACTTAAATGTTTTGGTGGCCAAACCCCACTCAAAGATCAACTTTCCTAAATTGTGAATCAAACTGTGCAGTGAAGAAAAAAAACATAACTAAAAAGCACATCATTGTGAAATAGGGAAAATACCAGATATATTTGCCTTCTGGTATTTGTGTTTGCCTGAAGTTCATGTGACTGAACTGTGAACACAACCATCCAGCACTATATTTCCTAAAAACCAATTAAGCATATCTCTGTTGATAGTCACATCCTTGGGCTTTTCCTGCGGATGCGCTCGGCACACACACACCTTTTCCTCTTTGCCTAAACAGCTTGAGAGAAACACTGATTGAACCAGTAGTACTGCACAGCCAGTATCACACTGCCAGCCTGGCCTTCTACAGGGTTTGCTGCCAGGGAATTTGAGAACGTATCAGTCATCTAAGAAGCAGAATGAGTGCTACAAATCTCTGTCAACAAGAAGCGAGGCTTGGGTGGATAAGGTGAAGAAAAGGGTGTGGAATGATTTGAAAGGTTCCTACTACAAACTGCAAGAAAATCTCTGAAAGATTCTTTAGGAAGGTTCTTACCTTGATCAAGGATTTCTACACAAAAGAATAATCTGACCCTTTAATAAAATATTTTTTAAAGGCTTTAATGAATATAAATTAGATTAGGTAATCAATACTTATTACTATGTTATATTTTTATCAAATTATATTCAAAAGCAGCCTCTCTCATCCAGTTTGTAATTTCCAGAGTGGGTTCTGATTGACATTCCTCTAAACAAAGGATGCCTGATATATGACTATATTATTGGCATTTTGTCAATGGTAGCAAGTTACAACTTGTCTAATAACTGAAAGCTAATGATAATTAGCTCTCGCCAAGTCTGGTAATGTACCCAGTTGCTATTTAGCACTCAGACTGTAAAAGCAAAAGCTCTGCTTTGTGGTATTGTAGAAGTTTTAGAAAAGAACCAAAAGATTCCTTGTGTACTTTCTGTTCAAGTCGAAAGGAAATTAAATGTATCACACTCTTTTGAACCCCTTGACGCCTTGGTCTCAAAATTAGCACAAATATAACATAGCTGGGAGAAAATATGGTTACTTCTTATTTTTTATGGATTAGCTGAGACAATTTTTTAAATACATAAGTTTTTCAGTTAATTTTTTTTCAGAATAAGTTTATAGTCAGATCTATGATTTAGCATCTCATTCAGTAAACACCCAAACCAATGCATCCTGTCCAGAAATGGAAGGAAGAGCTTTACGTTAAATAAATGTTGGTTTAAAAAAACCCAAAGAAACTAACCTCAAAGAAACAATGTAGGACATTCCCTACATCAAATGAAGCAATTTTTGCTGCTAGAAATCTCAAAAAGATAGAGATAAGAAAATGCAGAAGACAAAAAACAGCTTTTGCAACATGGTACATTCTTTTCTCCACCCATTTGCTGAATATCTAACCCAACATCATTGACAAGAGAAAAATCAAACAATTGTTTGACAGAGCAAATGTGGTCTATAAAAGATGAAGCAAATATTTTCGAACACCAGCCAGGAGATATTCCATTGTGGTAAAATGAGAAGTATGCATGCTAAAACATGAGATGAGAACCCTCAGACCACTCAGACCCCTCACTGTACTCAGAGTTATGTTTGGATGCCACCTGGAAGCACTTTGCTTTTATGACATTCTTGAACCAAAAGGAAGTTGCCTTCCAGAAGCAGGCACAAAGGTAAATATATCCTTGAGCTGCCTGCAGGACAGAACTTGTTGCTGTAAGAGAACCAAAAGATAGGCTGATTAAAGCATCTAAGCATTGTGATGTTTAAGATCGGATCACCTCCAAGGCTGGCTTGAGACTGTGGAGATGTCTGGTTGGCAGGGTGGGACCTGCATGTTTGAGTCATGGTCTCTGCTTTGATCAGCCTAGAGAGGGAATACACACTGCAGGCTCACAAAAGACTCCTTCTAATCGAAGGTCAGTCTTCAAACTTTGATTTTGAACACCATATGACACAGAATAATGAGAATGTAAGTCAGTGGGAAAAAGGTATTTCTCTACATGGAGGTAGGTTTCACCTTTTCCTGCTGAGCAAAGAACAGCTGCTTTTTACTATTCATTCTAGATCTTCTTTGTTGGCACTATCTACTTTTGATTTGAAAGTCACTGTCCTGATTGGTGGTACAGTAGCTGACAAAAACTTCTTATACACAAATACCATTTACTCAGAAAACAGCTGACAAAAACTTCTTGTACACAAATACCATTTACTCAGAAAACAGCTGACAAAAACTTCTTGTACACAAATACCATTTACTCAGAAAACAGGAGATTTTCAGGAAATGTGTCATAAATAATTTCATAACCTTAAAACAATTCAGACTGGATTTCATAAGCACTGAATACTGCTTAAATACAATTTTTCCTTGAGGTTTTTCATATCCCATTACTTTGCTACCAGTTTTTTCTTTAGCGTTTCCAGTCCTGGTTGCTATGTGTCCTCATCTACATGGCCTCTCATTTACCCTTTTTGGTGAAACTTGAAGATATTCCTAGTTGATCACAAAAAAAAAACCCCAAAAATCCAAAACCAACGAAAACCTAACTATCTCAAAGCCTACTTTTATGACACTGGTGCTGTGTTGCGTGTCAGTTCACACTGCCACAACACTACCAGGCCACTGTTAGAGTCTTGGCAAGTCCTGCATCCTTCTGTACTGCCTGCAGCTTTGCCCTACCACTACAGGCTGCCCAGCCCATGCTGTCATGAGACTATTACATGAAAGCCATTAATACCCTTCATTTACAATTAAAAAAAAAAAAAAAGAAATCACTAATCTATCTCATACTTTCTCACCATTTTTATGCTATTGCTGTGGGAAAACCTTTCCCTTGCCCAGTCACATTTTGTACTCAGCTGTCTTTGAAATTTCTTCTGAAAGCAAAGAACTTCTTTATAAAACACCCACCAAACAAATAACATCTTCCCCAACACAGTTGAATGTTTCATGTGGTGAAAATTTTTGTATTTGTGAGCATTCAGAATTTTAATCATAATTTCTTTGACATGCAGAAATAAACAGTGTGTGTGAAGTAGCATCCTTTAGAAAATAGAATCCCAAATAAAAAAGATAGAAGTCAAGAGAAGGCTCTGTTCCCTGCTAAATGAATTACAATGGGAGTCATCAGAATTTAGCAGCTCTGATAGGTTTATTTTCATGCCTGCCTTCACTCTGTCAATTCTTCCAGAAAGAACTGATGCTGCAGGTGGTTTGAATGGCTTCCCCCCAACACCAAAGACACACACACACACACAAAAAAAAGATCCGAAACCAAAACTTCACCCCACAGCAAGTCCTGGTGCTTACATTCAGCTAAAGACATTAATACTCCCTTAACAGTAGCATTTCACCTCTGACACTCTCTTCTGCCCCAATGCATTGAACTGTAGTGCATGCATGTTGTGCTTCCATGTTGATCCTGCTGAAGCACAAGCTGCAGCTGGCATTGTTACTATCATCAAGCAACCACAAGTCTGGGATAAGGGTACTGAAGCAGGAATGCCTATGTCCCAAGAATAGCTGGCTACAGGTCTGAGGGGCAAGGCACAGGAGAGAAATACAGCAAAAGGATTGGTACCATACAGTTAAAAAAGTTAACTCACACAATTATTGGAAGGCCTAAATAACTGCAGGTTTCATGGTCAACATACTTTATGTCTGTTGGTACCAAAAAAGAACTGAGGATAACTTTCAAGAGGTTTTTCAGATTGCTTCTGGAACAATGCTGTCTCTGGTGGTCACATCTAGCTCAAGTCAGCTGAGAGACCGGATATTTTGCTTACTACAGCATAATTTCTCTGGTAAGGTTAATCATGCTCTTTCCAATTATTATGGAAAACCTATCAGGCATGTTGGACTGTTATAAACAACACCAGTCTATTACCCATGACAGCAACAATTTTCTAAGACATCAGTAAATCACTGTATCCCAGATGTATGCCAGCTCTTTTTGGCACTTACTTGTTGAACTGAATTTCTCATGCTAGAGGTGTTTTTGTGAGGAGACAAGGAAGTGTTCTCAGCTTGAGCTAGCAACACGAGGAAAGGCAGCACTGCCATAGAGGAGATGCACACAGGGACAAAGATCCTTAAAGACAGAGATGAAAAGCTTGAACTTGACTGAACTGAAATATTAGATTAGAGAGAAAGAAACTAAAAGAGAAAGGACATGTGACCAGTAAAAAAGGTAAGGAACTTAAGACAATTCACATCTTCATTAATGATCTGGATGATGGGGCAGGGTGTACCCTCAGCAAGTGTGCTGATAGCAGAGACCGATGACACTTCCCACAGCTGGGAGGTGTGGCTGATACACCAGAGGGTGACATCCAGAGGAACCTTGACAGCCTGACAGGAACCTCATTAAGCTGAGCAAGGACAAGTGCAAACTCCTGCACCAACATAATACTGGGAGTCACCCAGCTGGAAAGCAGCTTGGCAAAAAAGGACCTAGGAATCCTAGTGGACACTAAGTTGAATATGAGCCAGCAATATGCAGTTGCAGCAAAAAAGGCAGATGGTATCCCAGGCTGCATTAGAGAATCTGTACAGCCACATTAGAAATTGACTGACTTTATCTGCACATAGGTTAGGAATTAAAAAAAAAAAAAGATAATATGACAAGTAAAGAAAGAAATTTAATGCTAGGGACACAGTAATGTTGGGAACACATAGGCTTTCTTTTAGCAGATGAAGCAATCAGAACTGGACAAACTGGGAGTACTTGGGAGTATGCATATGAATACAACAAAGGAAATCTTCTGAAAGATGTCATAGATCAGTAAGGAGAAGTTTTGTGAGAAATGTTTTATAGATCTTTTTCCCTGCACAGTTTTATTTCAAATGAATGAGATACTTGTGAGCACTGCAGACATTATATGAAACAAACTTCAGCCCTGTTAATCTTTGTACCTTTTTTCCCCTCACCCTGGGTAAATTGGGCACCCTCTGGGTATACTTAAATTGGAAGCTCCCTTTTACCTATACAACAGAACTTCCTAAGAGGGACCAATCCTACCCTTGCCAGGTACTGTGAAATATGTCACACATTAGCCTGTCATAGCCAACACAGGTCTCTTAACAATTAGACCAGATCTCAGAGATAAAAGTGAATCACAGTCAAAACCCTTGCGTCTGCCATCTTCACAACCTGGGGAGAGGGAGAAATCTTCAGAATGGAAAAAAGCTGAAATACATAATTAAAGAACACCCCTGATTTTCTTCATTTGTTATACATGGAGCAGAACCACTTATTATGCTGTTATACCTAGGTCATCAGTGAGACTGAGCACTGTAAGGAAAGACAAGATAAAATTACTGGGTATCTGTTGCATGATAACTTCATCATAAATGGATGTATGGAATAAGATTTCCTCAGAACAGGCCCCACAGGAAACGGGCTGGGGGGGCTGCTGCTTCTCTGACACTGCTTATCCTTCTGCTCTTCCCAAACAATATGAACCAGGATATTGGATAACACCCTCTTCAAGATGATATTATATGGAACTCTACTACTGTTGGGTTATTGTAGCACCATATAGTTGTTGCCTTTGAGATTCCAAGAAACTATTCTGTGTTTGTTTAGACTTTTGATTTGTATAGGACTCTGATCAAAAAGATTAGCTAGAAAGAGATAAATGCATTTCCTTGTTTCCCAAAACCACCACTGCTATCATAATCTGAAAGATGCATCATAGAAGTATTAAAGAATACTTGTGATCCAAATCAAAAGAAAAGGGGTCCCAACCACATTAAAAATTTAAAAATTATTTGAAGATGATAAATTATATTCTTCTGAAGACAAGCATTTTTCTAAGCTTATTTTGAATCCACAGGCGGAGTCCTGCTCTGCTCACCTCAAATCTCCTTCACAGTAGGAATAGTTTGAGCTGTATTGATCTTATTTTTGTACATGGACATACAAGGTAGCTGAAATCAGGAGTTATTTTTGAAATTCTTTTCCATGTTAATAAAGTAGAAGATCTAGAAAAAGTCTATCAGTCTCAAGAAATCAAAGCTACTGATAACTCCATGTTTCTGTAGTGAAGTATTTTCACTCTGCTAGCCCAGAAAGAATGGCTAACATACCCAAAGATGTTTGATGGAGTGTTGAACTCCCTCATTCTGTCCAACACATGCAAGGACTTAATTTCCCTCAGTTCATGATCTATTTGAGTGCACCACCTAATTTTTATTCCTTTCTCTGTGATCTGAATTTGCCATTAAAATATTTCTAATATATGACTGCAATAGCTTAGAATTGATCCAACTGAGTATCTGATTTCAGAGCTTGCTTTCCTTGCTTGAAAAGGATCTGAATCTTGATTCCTTCCATTTTTCCCATGAGAGCTCATGAAGTGTGTAGCCTGACAGGAGTCAGTGTTGGTGAGAATTTTTTGAAAAACAAGCAGAGGCTGTTAGAATGATAATCAGTTTTTGGGTTTTCTTGTTACTTTACAGTTTTCAGGGACCTCATAAGAGGAGCAACTCCTGTTTACCTAATCTGGGAAGGTGGTAAAGACCAGCAAAGTGAAAAGACAATTGTGTTGAGTAAAGGTCTCTCTCAGTAAAAAAATGCTGGTTCCCTGGTAGGAAAGACATGTTTAACCTCAGTGCCAGAGGCTGGAGCTACATGGTGAGGAATTTCTGGCTTTATAAACTTTGAGTGAAAGTTTGGCACAAACAGAATTAGAAAATGGCTAAGAAATTCTTTATCATCTGCTTACTTCTTTCCAACAATTCCTTAAGCTGGGAGTGATGACCTGGGCATGAGGAGTCTGCAGTGGTAACTAGAAAAGAAAACTCAGTCTTCAAGTCCCACAGATAACCCACATCAGTATTTTGTGACAACAGCTGGATCTTTCCTGCATTACTTGAATGCAACAAAAGGCTATCTTTCTACTGCTGTCTTTCAAGCAGTCTGGGGAGAGATGTAAACCTATTGGCATAGAGATAATGCTTGCATGTACCAGATTATCTTAAGCATGGTTAACACTTAGGCTAAGCATGTGGCAGTCAGGTTTTAATTTAGGGTTGGTTTGCTCCTGCACCCACTCCTTTTTTTTTTTAACTGCTAACTTGGCAGCTTTCTAGCTCTGGTTTAGCCTGCTAGCATTCCTATGCAAAGGAAGTGGGAACTCTTTGGGAATTACATGGCATGTACAGCTGCATGCCCTACAAGTTCACATCACATTTATGGTCCGTTCTTCTCAGTTCTGATCTTTCACACTGTACTACACTGGGAGGAGGAGGGTAACAGGCACTGAAGATTATCACTATAGCTGCATTTCAGGAAGGCATGAGGAAAATGTGTGTTCATCTCACGTATCTGAGAATGTATGCCCTTTTGGGATGGCTGTCCCACAAATCCGGCCTCACTACTAAACCTGTCTGTAGGCACCAGTTGCATTCCCTAGATTTGGCAGGAGGCACAGCTTGAAAAACAGAAGAGGTAGAGAAGTGGCTCAGTTCTGCAGTCAAAGACAGGGCTGGTGGAGCAATAGTCGGGTGTTTCTTTACATGGGGCTCTACTTTCTTTTCATTTGTAAGTTGAGAAATGCTGTTTTCTTCAAACTATTTTTGTTCCAAATTAAGGAACAAGGACTCAAAGCATCAACACTAGCTCCAATTCAGCTCTGTTTCGTTCCCCTCCTGTCAGAATAGAGGTGATCAGGTATGTTTCTCAGAATGCCCAGGAAAAACTATGTACAGAGTTAGCTGAGCTTCCAGCTGAAATATCACAATGGCAGGAAGAACTGATCTTTCCCTAAAGCTCTTTTGTCTTTTCCTATACTCATTTTCCCTGCAACCAAAAAAAAAAAAAAAAAAAAAAAAAAAAAAAAAAAAAAAAATTAGAGGAGGAGGAAGATAATTATGCAATTATGCCCTTGCAAAAGGAAGTTGAGACAAAGAATTAGCCTCCTAAAGTCAAACAATTTTACCATGCAACCAGAAACTGGATAAAACACTATCCCAGGATGCTGGTCTAAAGAAAAGCTTAAGATGTTAGAATAGCCCTTGTAAATATGCTGCCAAAATTTTGATTTGATCATAAACTATGTGCAGACGAAACAAGAAGGGAATGGAGCATTTCACCACCACTGTATCTGATCCTGGTACCAAGCCACAAATGGGATGAAGTCACAGATTTGTGCATCTATCGGGGGAAAACAACATTTCCTGTGGGTAAAATTCGTGTCTGTCTGGAAATACTACATCTGATGCATATGTTGTTCAGAGGCACTGCAAATTCTCTTCTGGAAGCTCACACATACAAAGTTTCCTCAGAGAAACCAAGATAAATCTTTGCTTCTCACGCACATCTCAGATTCTGCCCAAAATGAATGAGGGAATAAGGACAATTAGAAGAAGAAAAAAGCTTCAATTAGCATACAAATATCTTGGTAATCAGGCAATAATAGCAAAGGAAATGCAGAAAAAATACATGACAGTTTAATGGGGAATTCTTAAAATATTATATTTTGCAAGATTTATTGAAGTGTGTATGTGACATTTTAATAAGCTTGTCCCAACAGCCAGTATTTTTAAAGTTTGCTTGAGTATACTAGGAATTCTTTATATTAATGAAGTGACTGGGTTTTGCCTTTTGTTCATGGAACAAGACAGCTTCTGCACATGCTCACTCAAATGCACACTAATGTTTAATATTTTTCTTATAATTTCTTCTATTTATTTAAATGCACGCAATGTTGTTTTCATTTGCAAATATAAAGGAAAGAGATAATGTCACAAAGAGGAAGGGCTGTCCTTTGAAATGTGAGCTTAACCATAGGGGCTAAAATGTCTAAAATAACTTCTTTCAGTTAAGAGTAGCTCAGCATATGCTATAATGAATCAAGTACCTTATGAAATTACTCTGTAGACACCAATTACTTACACAGTACATAATGCATTTTTCTGCAAGGTAAAATTAAGTCTCAGCAATGAAACCACCATGCCCAATAATTTGCACAAGAAAAATGGAAAGAGATACATAAATTAGGGGAACAAACAAAAGCCTTGTGCTCTGATTTCAGCCAAAACTGAAATCTTAGCAGAAGTAAGTTTAGTGATCTCAGAACTGAAATCACCATACCCAACAATTTGTGCAAGAGAAAAAGAAAAGAGCATACATAAATTGGTGGAACAAAGGAAAGCCCTTTCTGCTACACTCTAATTTCAACCAGCTCTTAAAACCTTGTGGAAAGGAGTTTGGTGATTTCAGCTGAATTTCACAGTAAGCATCAGAAAACTAGTTTCAATTATTAGCTACAATTTCATTTGATTAAAAGCCCCTAATCTGGAGATGCCCAGGACTCTGCTAGCTTGTAAATTAAGTTAACATTTTCCTTCACCTCAAGACAGGAGGATTGCTCAGAGCTAGGATTCAATGCACCACGTGTTTTACAAAGATAAACAAGTGCCTTATGTTACTTTAATACTTTAACCTTCACAAGCCACGAAGTAGTCCTCTCAAAATATTTAAATATTGTTCTCTGATTGCTATTAGGCATCCACCATACTTCAGGGGAGTATGGAAAGCAGGAACAACCCTTATTATCAGAGGTCTCTGTCAATGTACCAGAAAGAACCTGGACCTACAGTACCCCTCTGTCCCCCCACCATATGAGCATACACAGAAGGGGGAGGATGTGAGAGAAGTTAAGCACTGCCACTTTCATATAAATCTAGTGACTCTTCTCCCCCAGCCTCATATTCAATTGAGCTAGAGGATATGTTTAAATGCAATTGATAAGACAAACAGATACAAGCTTCACAGAAGTACAGAATACAGGAATCTTCTATCAGCATCTTCTACCCCACATGCTTTTTAAAAAAAAAAAAAAAAGAAAAGATACAGTAGAAAATTTTATTTTTGTATAGAATTTACAGTATTAGAAACTATGTACCTATAATTTAAGGAAAAATGCTAGTAAAGCCCATTGTTTATTCTTTCAGCTAGGCACAAGAAAAAGCTGACATATGGAAGAGAGCTGTGAACAGAGAAAAGATGCACCATTGGTCATTATACCCTAGAATAACTTAAGAAGTGTCACTTAGGATTGGTCCTAGATGCTCTGCAATGCAGTGGGGGAATTAGATCTGTTATCATTCTTTCTACTCTAATAAAAAATATAGAAGGAGTCAAACAAGCCATGAGAAATTAACACAGAATAAAAGCATTTGGAAAAATCCAGAACCCATTTGCCCTGGCAGCCCCTTTGTTATTAATGCTTCCAGTGCCCATGAATACTTTTGGCCCTTGCCCTTGTCTGGTGCAACTGACTGATGGAATACTCACAACACAGAAAACTTCAGAAAAATGCAGTATTTTCAATCTGCTTCCCTGGTGACTTGCAAATCTTTGTCAAGTCATACAACCACAGGATTGTATCAGTTGTAGAATGATGCCAAAGATTTTGAAGAGCATTAACCTGCATAAACTTGGCCTATCAATAAAGTTAAACTGCAGCTGCTTTTACGGTGAAGGCATTCTCAATAGTTTTCTATTCATTTCACTACTCTGTATTACACTACTATTCTGACTTTTTTCTCTTTGTGTGTGTTATTCATCTGGACAAGATCTCTTTTCACCAGGAATAACAGAAAGTATGGGATTTATTGCTATAATGAAGTTCTTTCAAATCTCTGTTTTCTCTCACTAAAGGACAGGAGGATAGGCGTTCATCTCATCAGGCAGCTTATTAGGATTAGCACTGAGTAAGACACCACAGAATGTCAAGCCTATCAGTTACTAAACATGCATCATACAAACTTTGTCTTTGCGAGAACCTCTGCTCTGCATTTGTCATCCACCTGAATAATTAACAAGTACATGCTGCCTGCCAGCAGCTTAGGGAATTAATTTTCCCAGATTAAATGCAGATCACGTCTGCAAAAAACTCAGACCACACACATGCTGCACTACTACCTTTCAAACATTATAAGCAGGGAAACAAGTTTTATTATGGTCTCAGCTGAGTCTGACCTAAAACTTATTTATTATAGGTATGACTTCATAATCATTATGAAGTGGTCAGAGAGGTTTTAACATCCAACTCATGCAACAAGCCAACAAGGAACTCTCTTGAGCTGGTATGGGAAGCTATTTAAATAAATCTCCACTCAAGAGTTGCTTCACTGTTTAATGTTATTCTATTCCCAAAATACTGAGACAGTCATAGGGAAAATCTAATGTCTGTAAACACTGAGGGTTTTTTGAACTTGAAGTGTTTACTCTAGGCTCTTTAAAAATAGATTTAGAGATGAAAACTGCAGCATGCAATAGCATGTATATTGATGCCAGGGACTGAAAACAAATGAGGTATCTCATTACCTGATATTTTCTGTGATCTAAGCCAACACTTGCCCCAAAATCAGAGGCCTGATAAAGATTGATTTCTATTTGAAATTATGACTGATTATTGAAAAGAATGATGAAAAACATCCTTTTACACTACGCTTAATAAAATTGTTATTTTATGTGATACAGGAATATTTATAATGATCGTAGGAAACTATGTTCTCTGAGTGGACAAAGGATTGAGACTTACAGCTTCCAAGACGCCCTTTCTGAATGGCCATTCCTCAATGCACTGACAGGTGAGCAGCAATATGATGTAATTGGGAGGTATGGTACCATTTGCCATGAGCCTCTACCAGTTCAGTGCCTAGTAAGCATAACAATCCCAAAGAAGTTAAAGATGTGCACAAAAAACTTGCAATCATTGTTCCCAAACAAGAAGGACAGGAAATAAACCAAGTACACAGATAACTTATTATACTAAATTTCTTATGACGTGAGTGTAACAGGACAGCCTAATCAAAGGGGGAAAAACCCCATCAATAGCAAAAGTATGGCATACCTGCCTCTACCTTGCTGAAGGAGTCAAAGTCTACATCCTGTCAGACTCTGCAAGCTTTCTATGAATAGAACTCACAGCAAAGGTAACAGGAGCCATAGGTATATAAAACATGTTTTATATAGGACTTCAATCTGAAAGAAAAGCTTCACTTCAGTAAGGCAAACAATGTGTTCCTCCTTTGACTCTGTCCTGAGATGCAGCATTTCTCCAGAACACTGAGGGTTCAAGACCTCTTGGGTGCATTAGTCTGGTCTTTGATCTGCCTTTCCTGTAAGTTGAGTTTCTGAAGACTCACTATGCCTGCACCATCTACCCCGATGTAGATACTGCTGCAGCTGCCTTTTGGTTAAGTACATTGCAATATTTTTACTACCTTCTTGAAAACTGGAATTGGAGGGAAATTAACTGAACAATTATATCTGTAATACATGCAGCACTAATAGATGACCATAGAACACGTTATTCCAATAAATACTAATGGCAGTGATTAAAGATGGCTCCTCTTTTTGCATTTAGTCTGAGCTTTGTACTGCTTGCAGCTCATGGGAATTAAGGCATGAGTCCAAACTGAAAGTTATGAATTCAGAAAAATCTATGTGCACATATATATATATTGCTTCAAAAACAAATGAACAAATAAAGTAGTTAAAATGTATGACAATTTAAAAAAATATGAACAAAACAACAACAATGTCTGAATGCTACTACATGTTTTCTCCAATTTTAAGATGTTTTATTATGTGTTACAATAAACTAACATCTACTTCTAATATAAAACACTGCTATATTTTGAATCCACATCTCCAAAAATCCTTCTGCTTTCTCAAATTTACTATCAACAAATAAAGTGATTGCTACTTCTGTGACCTACATTAAAAACCACCAACTTAATATGAACGAATTACCAGTTAATCATCAAAGTAAACAAAAATCTATCAAAAGATTGTATTGAAGTGCAGTACTTATTACACTGCTAAATATTACTGCAATCATCTACACAAAAATCATCTTTTTGTTCTTTACTCATTAATAATCACACTCTCTGACAAATATTTTCCATAAAATTAACATAATACATCTATATTTCTTTTCACTTTTGCCACAAGTACTAACTTTTTGGTCTCTAATATTACAGCTTACACTTTATCCAGGGGAATGACTGAATGCAAATACACAGTGCTGGGGTTTTTTTCTAATTCACGTTTTCCATGTTTAATATTTTGCTACCATTATTGAAATTTAAATTGAAAAGGCTTTGTATTGTCCACAGCAGAGACCTAGTTCTAACCACAGTATGCCTATCACTAGCAAACTAAAATTGAGGCCCTGCCCTTGGCCCTGGGGCTTAATCTCTGGGTAATGCTGGAGATGTTGTTCCATGCATGGATTAGCAAATTAAAAGAAGTTACAAACCTCTGCTGTGACTTGTATAACTCCTGCAGTCCCTAGATCATCATCCACAGCTACAGAACTAGGTTTAGCTGTTTTGAAAAGTCATGGTAGGAAAAAGCAAATTGACAGATTTCTATAAACTACAAGTGGGAACTATCCATGCCAAAACCCAAGGCCAGAGTGGTAAATATTCACAAGCATTTAAGTTAGAATTAATAGATAATTTTGAAAAGTATCAGAGTTCCTTTTGTCAAATGTAACTAGTTTTATTTTATAAAAATACTAACAAAACCCTATGCCTATCTACCAAGCTAGATGTATGCCATTATTTAGAAATTTTGCTAATGAAGATTGATATAAAACTAATTAATCCAATTTTTTTCCCATAAGTGTTGAAAAGTTTATATTCATTTCAAGCTTTTGGTAATTTTGTTTATATCACAATGTTTTAGCAAAACATCCAAATAGTCTAGCATCTTATATTGCAGAATACAAGAACTTTGTGGATGTTTTTATTAAAGCTGTGGTACTTACTGATCTCAAAATAGATGCAGGTATAATAACTATTATTAGCCTATTATAGGCAAATTTTCTCTCAAAACAATAACATATACTCTCCATTTAGAACTTTTTCTTTTGTTAACTATTCTCAAGGGAAAAAACATTCTTCAGCAACTTTCTAGACAATGTTCTCTTCAAAGAAGCATGCATTACTATCTTAACAAATACAGAAAAGTCAAGTAAGTGAATATTCCTACTTTCTCAATGAATATCAGAGGATGTGAGGATATCCAGGCAGCTTAATGTTACACATCTGATTAATTTGTTACAGAGGATGCACACAGAATCTGCTACATTATATAGGCTCTTGGGATACCGACTATAAACACTTTATATTTGTATATAAACAAAATTTAACACTTTCAGTAGAAAGTTACCCAACAAACTATTATATTATAATATTTTAATTATATTATACTATTAATATTAGTTAATTCACTGTCCAACTTTTCTGAGAAGGTATCTGCTGTATTTTAAGGAGAAATAAACGCTTGCTTGAAATTTATGCAAATCATGACACATGCATCTATCCCTGCTCTAAAGTGCTTCATCCAAGCACCAGTTGCACCAGCACCCAGATCAAGTCTGAGGAATTCAAATGAAGCTGAAACACCACCACCTTGCCATAATCCTGAAACATCAAGAATTGCAGGAAGCAAAGTGGCTCTCAGTGTAACTGGTGAAGTACTCTAGCTGCTCTGTTCCGTGATTTTTCTGGCATGAAATGCCATCTCTGACTGATGCTGTTATGTCCAGCACATGTGAGTGCCACTGAAGGTATCTATAACCCAATAGAAATGTGGTCTCTCTCACTAGTGGTATGGCTCCTTGACCCAAGTGTAAAAGATAACAATTGGTTTATGTTTGGCAGAGACGGTAGCAATGGGGACCACTAACACCACAGGCTGGCTGCTCTGATGGCTCTGAGGACAGAAGGAAGGCTCCTCCACTTCCTGAGCAAAAACCCAGCAGAGAGCACCTGATGAGGCTGCATTTACCCAGCCACGTCAGCTCCATTAGCTAATCAGGACTATGTTCAGGACAGACACGTGAGCCACTATGCATAGGAGCTGTAAGAAGGACTGGAAAAGAGTACATGCTTAGCCATTTCACCCAACAATTAAATTTTGAGCAGTGATTTTATGCAGTGATTACAGTTAAGAGTCTTTCACCGCCTCTGACAATAAAATAGCATATAATACTTTCCTCTTCCAGTACCAGGATCAGTAAAACAACTGGAGACTGGTAGCAAAATTACAGGCAGAAAATATTAAACCAGGATTATAATACAAAGTCTGCAGAGGTAACTAAAGTAAAACATTTCCTGGTGGTTTCTTTGGGTTTTTTTTTTTTTGCCCAGACCTTCCAGTTATAAGTAAAGAACATGCAGCATTTCTCTGAAGTACCTTGTAAGCAATGATACTAAGAGCAAAACATAGCTAAACAGTTCCGGGAGTGTATTTACAAGCCAGAGTTGACCTAATGAATGCCAATGGTTTCTACATTCTGTTACTCAATTTTGCTTGTACACAAACCACTTGAGATGCAGAAGGCAATTCAGCACCCAAGCTCACTCCAGTCACTGTTTGTCTGCAGAGTTCCAGCGAGGGTCCCAATCTGCAAGCACTAAGATGCTGATTCTGCAATGCTGTTGTCTTTCTCCTAGGAAGTTGCCTGGGACCACCAACTCATTTCCCACAGGCAATCCAGGAGCCATCAGATGATAATGGGTTTTAGTTTCCACCCACCTGGGCTGCATTCAAACTAGTGACCTAAGGTGAAGGTCTCCACATCCCATTACCAAACCCTCAAGCCATTTAGGATCCTCATGTAGTAAGCTTTTCCTGCAACATAAAGTCAAGAGACAGTAAAAAGCTGTCTGTATCTGAAATCTGTTCTCAAGAACATGGTCAGTCAAAGCCTTTTGATGCAAGTAGAGTATTTCAGGTATTAAATTGGCTGAATAGTTTTCAGTCAATACTAAAAGCTCTGTGAAAGGAGAAAACAGATAAAAATAAAATACAATATCATGCCATAAAATCTGAAATTAACTGTTTATATAGCCCTAAATTTAACTATTGTTATTAACAGATATTAAGGGTCTGCATGGTCCTGTTAAAAAAAATAAACCATCAGCAGGAGTTTGAAAATGTTAAAAGGGATTCAAACAACATCAGTATTATTATCAGGACATTAAACTATATCTATTTTTAATACATTAAAGACTGAGCTACATGTAAATTACATGTTTAGCACTTAATGCTATATTCACATACAGTGTATTTTCTGTTCGCTGAGGTTAGACATTTTAATACACAGTTTAAAATATTAGGAGCTGTAAATTATCTTGTGTTAAATATGCCAAGTACTTCAGAAGTGTTAATTAATGTATTATTAAAGCAGTTTTTAGGAGGAGTGAGAAGATATTTTAACAACTATGAGTTTTGACTAGAGAAAATGCACATATATTTGCAATGAGTTTAACAATTTAATAAAAAGGATCTTGTACTAAATAATATAAAAGGGCTTTTTTTGGGGTGGGGTTTTATGTTTTCTGGTTTTATTTGGTTTTCCTTAAATAAACATACCAAATACTATGTTAGGTTAAAAAGACTTTCACTGTAACACTTAGCCTTGAATTAATCAGATAAAGATGAAAGTGAAGAATTTTGCCACCAGTGTTTCTTACTTAACTCACTCAGTTATGCCTTTCAGCTTGGTATATTTTATATGAAGGATATCTTGTTAAAACAACTGTTGAAGGCAAGTCGTGTCATATCAGGCACACTCCATACCCTGTGGGAGCTCAAATATTCCAAAATCTATGTTAATATAATCCTGCCACACAATTCTACCACAGAAATACAGCAGGTTTTCAGTGACATGCAAGGCTTCATATAAGTACCACATTTTATCTGTATGTCTTCCAGAAATGAGGTAGAGCCATCGCAAGGATTATACTGAATCAATTTAGGAAGGTAAAAATTGTTAACAAGCACCATAATATAGCCTAGTAGGTGATTCTAATCTCTATTTATCAACTAACAAGTAGGCTGCACTTCTCAATGCAGTTTCCAGTACTGTAGGACTGCTGTGGGACAGCAATACTCTCTGGCTCAGGAGACAAATGCAACTTCTCAACAATGGTTTGCAGCTTTCTAATACAGGATTTACTATGCATTATGCTATGTGCTTCCACCATTCTTTTTCAAAGTGGTTTTAAAAAATATGTGGCTTCTTGCCTATCTAAATCTTTTGAGCATGCTTTTCCCTGGTCACAAAGACTAAATACAATTGCTAGGACATCCAAAATCTCTTTTGGAATACTTCCTTCACAGACAGAGTAATACCTGTTGTAGGGTTTTGAACCTCAGAAAAAGCTTTCACTGACTGTGTAAACAAAACAGGGGATGACAGGGGACACAACAGAGCTACTGAAGTACCTAAGTTCTCTGCTACTCCCAGAATGCACTGAGAATTCCCATGTTACAGAGAACAGAAAAGTGAAGACAGAAACAATCATGTGGATGCTTAAGAATTTTAGTAAGCTAGTCAATTAAGAGTCTTTGCCAAGAAAGTCTTATTTTGTTTATTATTTGGACTAGACCCCAAAACATTTTTTTTAATTAGGAAAAAAAATTAAAAAAAAAAAGAAAAAAAAAAAACAAAAAACAAAACAAAACTTGGCAAAGTCAATTCTCTTGTTTAACCAGGCCACTCAGCAGGCTGACATTCAGCTTTTAGACTGTATTTTTCAAAATATTTTCTCTTTACTGACAGAAGCTGCTATAAAAAATTCGTCTCAGCATCCAGCTGATGATTGACGGTGGGGCCAGAGAGACTGCAGTAGGCTTAAGCAAAGAAAAAGAGCCCTAGCTGTGCCACAGTGATGAAGTAAAACAAGGTTTTCACACAATAATATAATCACAGAATATGCTGAGTTGGAAGGGACCCACAAGGATCATTGAGTTCAGCACAGGACCATCCCCAAGTGTCACACAATGTGCCCAAGAGTGCTGTCCAAACACTTCTTGAACTCTGTCAGGCTTCATGCTGCAACCATTTCCCTGGGGAGCCTATTCCAGTGCCCAACCACCCTCTGGGTAAAGAACCTTTTCCTAATATCCAACCTAAACCCCCCCTTTCACAGCTTCAGGCCACTTCCATGGGTCCTGTCAGTGGTCACTACAGAAAAAAGATCAGTGCCTGCCCCTCCTCTTCCGGTCACAAGGAACTCGTAACTGCAGTGAGGCCTCCCCTCAGTCTCCTTCAGGCTGAACAGACCAAGTAAACTCAGCCACTCCTCATATGGTTTCCTCTCCAGGCCCTTCACCATTTTCACTGCCCTCCTTTGGATGGTCTCCAATAGCTTTATATTTTTCATATATTGTGTCAACCAGAACTACCTCCAGAATTCGAGGTGAGGCTGCTCCAGTGCAGAGCAGGACAATCCCCTCCCTTGCCCAGCTGGTGCTGCTGTGCCTGATGCCCCCCAGGACAGGGTTGGCCCTCCTGGCTGCCAGGGCACTGCTGACCCAGATTAAGTCCACCAGGACCCCCAGGTCCCTTTCCATGGCACTGCTCTCCAGCCCCTCATTCCCCAGCCTGTCTGTACACCCAGGATTAGCCTGCCTCAGGTGCAGAACCCAGCACTTTCCCTTGTTTAACTTCATATGGTTGGTGATTGCCCAGACCTCTAACTTGTCAAGGTCTCTCTGCTGGGTTCCCCTGCCTTCAAGGGAGTTTAACAGCTCCTCCCAGTTTTGTATTAGTGGCAAACTTGCTAACTATCCCTTCTAGTCCTGTGTCCAAGTCACTTACGAAGATGCTGAGGATGGAGCCCTGTGGAACCCCACTAGTGACAGTCTGATGTCACCTTTGTGCCCAACCCATGAGCCGGCTGCTCACCCATCCCATGATGGGTTTATCCAGCTGTGTGCTGGACATTTTGACCAGAAGGATCCTGTGACAGACAGTATCCAAAGCTTTACTGAAATCCAAAGGGATTACATCAACTGGCTTCCCCTGATCAGCTGGGTTGGTTACCTTGTCATAAAAGGAAATCAGGTGTGACAAGCAGGACTTTCCTCTCAGGAAGTCGTGCTGGCTGTGACCAGTGACTGTTTTGTCTTTCAGGTATTTTTCAATGGCTTCCAGAATAATCTTCCCCATCACTTTATCAGGCACTGAAGTGAGACTGACAGGCCTGTAGTTTACAGGGTCCTCCCTGCCCTTCAAAATCAGGACAACATTCACCAGGTTCCAGTCAGCTGGGATCTCTTCAGATTCCCAAGACCACTTAAAAATTAGTGCAAGAGGTTTTGTCATGACATCAGCCAGCTCTTTGAGGATTCTCAGATGAATCACATCAAACCCCATATGTTTGTAGGGATCCAGCTGGAGCAGCAGATCCTGCACACTTTCAGGGTCAGCTGGGAGGAGCTGATCATTCTTGCAGTCATAGTTCTTCAGCTCAGGGCACTGAGACCCCCTTAGTCTGTCATCTGTGTTGAAGACAGAAGTAAAGAATGCACTGAAGAGCTCTGCTGTGACCCTGTCCCTGTATGTGAGGTGACCATCCTAATCCTGGAATGGGCTGATGGTATTTCTACACTGCCTTTTGCCACTGACATATTTGAAAATCTCTTTTTATTGTCCCCTGAAATTCTGGCTTCAACTCCAGTTGAGCTTTGTCTGCATGAATTTTCTCCTTATGGCAGCAAGCACTATCTTTGTATTATTCTTCCCATGTCACCTGACCTTGCTTCCACTGGCCATACACCTTCCTTTTTTTTCCTTATTTCTAAGAGAAGATTCCTGTTCAGTCAAGTTGGCTTCCTTCCTCGCGCCTGCTTGACTTCTGTTGTTTGGGAATTGCCTGCTTCTGTGCCCTTTAGGAGGTGTTTAAAAAGTGACCAGCACAGACGGACTCCAGCATGTGCAAGAACATTTTCCGTGGGAACCTTATTCACTCATTCTCTGAGCAGCCTGAAGTCTTCTCTCCTCATGTCCAGAGCTGAAGTCTTCCTTACACTGTTGTGTGTCAGAGATTTTAAACTCTGTTACTTTGTGGCCAAGACAGCCACCAATCTCCACTTCACTCATGAGATCCACCCTGCTGACAAGCACCAGACGAAGGAGGGAGACCTTCTGAGCTGGCTCCTTTAGGACCTGTCCCATAAAGTTGTCATCCAGATTTTTAGCAATCTTCTGGCCCAGGTTGTACCAGCTGTATGATGCTCCTAATTAGTTTCTGGGAATTTGAAGTCCCCACAAGGACAAGAGCAGTTGACTTGGAAGTGCCCCTTAGTTCCTCAATGAATGCTTTGTCAGCATCATCCTCCTGCCTGGGATGTCTATAGTAGACTCCCACAATGACATCTTGCATTGTTTGCCCCTTGATTCTTATCCAGAGGCTCTCAACTGTGCCACTGCCAAGTGCAAGCTGCATACATTCTACCCCTTCTGTTACATACGGTGCCACCCCTCCGCCTCGTCTGCCCTGCCTATCCCTCCTGAACAGCCTGAAACCTTCTGGCAGGGCACTCCAGTCACAGCACTCTCACCAGCTTTCATTTATGCCAATGATGTCAAATCTCAGGGACTGGACCAAGGCCTCAAGCTCCTCTTATGTTTGTTCTCACGCTGTGGGCATTTGTGTAGAAACATTTCAGGTGTGGTACTTTGTAGCCAACACCCAGTGAGGCAGATTGAGGGATCCCATTAGCGCTCATTTCCTCCAGTTTTGGCACACCATCCCATCCTTCATCACTGGAGAGCCTGGTTTTGTCCCTTTCCCTCTTCCAAGCTAGTTTACAATAAGGCCCACTAGCTCCTGTGTTAGAACTCATTTTTCCCTCTGGAATAGGTACATCCCATCAGCTATCAGTAGACCAGGTGTTGAGTATATCCTCCCATGGTCAACAAACCCAGCTGATACCAGCCTGACAGCCATGCACTGACCTGATGGATCTGTCTTTATCAATATCACTCAGTGTTACTGGAAGACTTGATGAAATCACTACACCTGTGCTTCTGTTCTCTCTACCAACTGTCCCAGGGCCTGGAAGTCTCTCTTGATTGCCTCAGCCTTCTCTTTGTTATTTTGCCACTGCCACTTGGAACAACCAATAGTGGATAGTAATTAGGAGCCTTAACAGACTGGAGAATTTTCCAGTAATATCCCTTATCAGAGCCACTGGGAGACAGCATACCTCCCTGTGAGTTGGGTCTGGTCTGCATATTGGACCCTCCATTCCTCTTAGAAAGGAGTCTCCTATGACAGTGACCCTTCTTTTCCTGCTAACAGAGGAAGTCTTGTTGCCAGGTACAGGTGGTGCTGTCTTAGGAGACCCCCCCTATCCCACAGAGACCTTTTCCCACCTCATCAGTTGTCTGGCCTTTTAGTTCCAGAGCCTCACACCTGCTACCAGTCCTACTTGTCAAATTCTGAGAAGGAGGAGGAACCTTCCTCCTGGTCCATGCGGTGACCTGCTCCCAGCCTTCACCTTTAACAGTCCCTTGGCTAACAGTCCTGTGGCTAATTGCCTTGCAGGGTTCTGAGTTCATCTGCTTCTCCACTGCAACGGAGGTTTGAGACTCCCGAGAGTCCTAAAACTGCAGCAGCTCTGAAAAGAATTGGTCTCTCTCACTTGGTCACTCGAGTACTGCGTAGCCTGTTCACTTCTTCCTGTAGCTGCTTCAGCTCCTCACCCACAGCACACCTTCTGCAAAAAACTCATTGTCAGCCCCAGCCTCCTGAAGAGGCATCAGACACTGCTGGCAACCTGTGAGCTGGAGAGCTACATCTAACCATCAGCAGGTATGGTTGGCCAGAGGCCTCTGACATAATATGGACAGATAAAAGCACGTCCAGGATGTGTTTCTGCAACAAAAGGATGAAAGAACACTAATGATATAATAATAGGCAGAATATTAAAATGAAAGTCTAGAAGGACAAGACAAAAAAAAAAAACAAACAGAAAAAGAGTCCATCATCCTTTCCTAAAATGTTTGAATGAAAAAGAAGCAAATCCACTGTCTAGTTCTGACATTTTCCAGTATGCTGGAGTATATATCTAGGACCCAGATTTTGAAGTCACAAAAAGCTGATTTCCCTGCCTTTGTGTTTCTGATATTCCACATTTTAATTCAGTCAAATATTCTAGTTTTAGATCATTAATTGATTTTAGCCATTAACCAGACAGTGAAGTGTTACCTAAATCCCAGTACACTGAATCAAAAAACAGCCACAACCATTCAGCAGTAAACATAGGTAAGCATAGTGTTTAAAACTGACTAATAACAAGTGGTAGTCTTGTGTCAGATTTGAATGTTTTTGCAATTAAAATAGCTATATTTTTTTCTATCCAGGGAAGAAAGAAACTGCACTACATGAGGAAGCCTTTCTTCACCAAAAGAACTCCAGTTAAACCCACAGCAAAAATCTAAAAAACCCGGAGAAGCCACAAAACAGTATTTCACTTGTTATTATGGAAAGGGCACTGAAGTGTTTTAACCAAGTGCTCCTCTGCTGTGTCCTGATTGACTCTGCAACTGAGAATGCAATTAGCTACTTGCATTGAGCAGTTAAATCTCTCCATAAGTGATTTCTAGATGGATATGGAACTCAGAGGCCTTATTTGGTTTTCCAGAAATGTTACAACTGCAGTCAGTGTGTCTTCAGTGTATCTGACCAATCTGTAAAATCTTAACAGTAAGCTGGCACTCAAAGTATCTTTCATCTGATCCATAACCGTAGCAGCCATGGAACACTCCTTTCCGTTCATCTAGGTATAGTATTTGGGTATCACTACATCCACAAGCTTTTAAGCCTCCTCTAGTCTGAGAAAACTGTATTATTTTCTTTCGTGATTCTGCTGGCATGACTAGGCATGGACCTGCCTTGTTCCCCCTCCACAACAGATGATTCTATTCCAGTAAAACAATGCCAGCCTTGTTCTCCAGCTGTCAGGAACAGAAGAAAACAGCATGAACCCCTGTAATTTTGACCTCACCCCTTCCAGTACACACAGAAGTTAAAGCAAAAGATATACAGATTTTTCCATGTGTTCCAAAGTACCCTTTGCTTTCCTAGCACAATAGGCTGTGGACAATACAGTTCCTAAGTTCCCTTGTTATCCATGAGAATTTCTTGAGCTTCAAGCAGGACCCTTTCAGGACCATAGGACTGTCCACACCTGCCTGTGTCCCCTCACCACCCCAACTCAGCCACTGCCTGTGCTAATCTTTGCAGCCACATTTCTTCAGCTTCAGATGACTTTCAGCTAACCAGGGACCCTGCTCGCGTGCCTTGCATGAGTTCCATTTGTCTCAGTAAGCATGTTACCCATTCATCCCTCCCAAGTCCAAGCCAGTATCTCTGTCTCTACAGTTTTAAAGACTCAGAGTCAACAGACGCCTTTGTTTCTACTCTCCTGACCTCTCTTCCTATAGGCATGTTCTGAATCAAATGGGTGATTTAACTTTTCTGTCATACGTTTGTGTGTCCCTCAATAAATATACACGTGCACACCAGTGTGACAACCAAACTCACATGTCTGAAGACAGAATTAGCTACACAATGCAAGCTACAGACTCAAATGATGATCCACCCACATATCCAGAGGGTACTCATCCTAAATACTTAAGTTATTTACACTGAGTCTCTAAATTGCGAACAGTGGACTGCTTTCCATCTCAAATATTCTTTGATGAACATGCTCTAGATATTTTATATAGCCTTATTTAAACTGTATTATGACAAATAGCTACAGAAAGAGGTGGAAGAATAGGTAAAATGCTACTGTTCCAACTAGATAGGATTTTATGTACCCAGGAATTAGTGACTGTGCAAGACATGAGGCAAATAAGAGGCCAGTCTTATGGCAATTGAAATAGTAGCTGCTATTACCTTTAACTATCTAATAAAGACCTACTCATCTCAAGGAAGGTAGATCTTATTGAATTTATATTAAATCCAACCTTCCTCTGACAATTTGAAAAAGGAGTTTCTGGAAAAGTCACGCAATTATTCTGGTAGGAACTAAAAAGTACAAGTGTGACAGTGCTTTTCGTTTTCAAGAAATATTAGTGAGAGAGAAAGCAGATTGTTGGGGTTTAAGGACATAGAAGGCTTTGAATGACAGAAAAAGAAAAAAGAAAACTATTCAGGGTATTCAGACTTTTTTCTTAACAGTTCTTGAAAGATGGTGGGTATATTGTGAAGGGGGTTAAAAAAAGGCTCAGAGAAAAAAACACGAATTGCACACTTATGAAAATTGATATTGCACAGCAGAACATGTTTTGAGAAAATTGTGTCGTACATATACAAATCAAGGGAGTATTTTTCATCTGACTGTAATGAGGATAAAAAACAGCATTATTTTCACATTCTAAATCTGCTTCGAGGTACACCATCGAACAACCTCTAACCAAAAAAAAATCTGTAAGCAATAGCATGATAGTTCATTCTACTGCATTTTTTTTTCCACCAGCATGGCAAATTACAGCTGTGATCTAAATTTTCAAATGTTTATTATGAGAATTGTTCACTACCATATAAAAAACATTGTGACACCAGTATTTATGTTTTAACTAGTATTTCTTTGAGTCCCTTGCATTTGAGGCCATAATCAAGTTATGTTGTACAGATCCCCAATTAACTTCCTGCTTCACTGTATTTACCTGTTTTCACCTGGCAGAGACTGTTTGCAGTGTTCATCTGGAATGCATGCTGTGGTTTCCCAAACACAAGCCTCAAGCCAGGGGAAACATTATTGGAAGTGATGGGTACATTAAAACCACTACTGTGATTTTAATGGGATCAGGCACTGATCTACCCATCCAAGCACTCCCTAAAGCTCTACAGAGTGCTGGTGTCCCTGGCACAACAAAGAGTGTGGGCATCGTTCTGGGGCTGGAGGTGAAGAAACAGTGAGTACAACTAGTGGTAGAGGAAGCTGTGGGGGCTGCAATGAATATTTACTAATATAGGTTAGTGGTGGGGAGAATTTCAGTATCAAAACACAAGCATGAAGGGGTGGGGAAGGAAACAATTAATTCTGGTTTATAGTTACTACAGCATTTGGCCTAAAATAAAATAACTTTCTGTTCTAAATGTCATCTTGCTACCTTCATGCAATATGCATCACCTGTATCAACTCAAACTATGTTTTTCATTCTAATGCAGATATAAAATTTTTCTTAAACATAGCAATAAAGGGATGATATTTGCATGCGTAAGATTTGGTAATCCAAACTGAATTTAGTTGTTTGTCAATCAAAAATACCTACACATAAGAGTCATCAAAGCAAGTCAAAATACAAAGTCATAAATATAGTATTGTGGGTACAAACAGGAGATATACGATAACCATCAGTAAACACTTAAGATTTACAAACTAGTCTTAGATAAGAACATAGAAAAAGTTCAAACAACATACAAATTTTAATCTACCAGAAGCTACATACCCAAATGAATTTTAACATATTTCACCAAATCACCTGTATCTTATCAAATATGCATCTGTAAAGAGGTAATTCTTACCTTTACAGCAAGTGCACTTGAAACATGCAGAGCATCAACTCTTAGAGCAGAGGAGCCCTTGTAAAGCCCTACTTCCCCTCTGCAGAGCCTGACATTGAACAACATTTTCTGCTACACTCCAGCTTATTGCAAAGATCCTAAAAGCACATGGAGAGAGTGTTCATAGGCCTCCAGGAGTGAGACCACACACATCAGGACTGTAGTGTTCTCCAGTACCAAGTAAAAGAAAACAGCAAAACTCCCACTTGCAGCCACGGACATAATGCTGCTCTGCCTCCAAATTCCTGTAGAGATATTTGCAGGATCTGTTTGGCCAGGGCTAACCATCCTTTCAAAAGCACTCAGCTCAGGAGACTCAACAAGTCTGAAAGCTCAGATAAGGTTGCCACTTTCTTAAACTGTTCCTGAGGGAAAAGGGACTTATTCCAATAAAAGTCAATGCATTGAAGAGTCAGCCAATTCCCACATTAAAATTATTTAAACATCTGTACAACAAGATATGTGATTCCCCCTTCTTGTGACTTCTTTAATTCTAAGAGGAAAGTCTCCCTCACACTAATGCAGACAATTTATTCCTTGGTTTCAACCTAAAACAGATTGTATCTGCTGTAAACTAGGGGGAAGGACAACTACTTCATTGCTTGGACTAGTTTTGTTCTTGTGAAACAGGCATTGCTGCATGAATGCATCAAAATATCTAAGCAAGAGAAACTGAAAGTTCAGAAAAATTAATGTGATTTTCTATGTTTTGGAATGTATTTCATTCCATTTAGTGACAATGTCAATAACCGGATGTCAATTTGACCTTCAAAATACAACCTAGACCTGGAGGAGTTGATTAGCCCTTCTTTTGACATCACACGAAAAAATCTGTTTATAACTTGCCAGTGCACTTAGCAAGCAGGTGAGGTAAAAATAACCCAACATCAACAATGGAAAAACCCCAATCTAATGAAGTTGCTTTAACCTGTTTAGTAAACTTAAGAGCTTTTGCCTGTTACACAGTACCATGATGCCATAAGACACAAATCTACCAGCTGTGAACTTCGCAGCCATTCAGCAGTACTCCTTTATGGACGATTATCTGATTCCATGCCTTTCCCAGCAATTTCAATGCCACAGTCACCACTGATGCTGATGCATGGTCTGGATACATGCCTGATGCTCCCCAGAGTGATATGAATCAGAGCTGTCTCAGTCACGCTGGGTCCAGCATGTAACACAACCATCACCAGTAATCAAGCAGCAACGCAGCAGCTCTAAAAGCTGCTGCCCCTGGAAGCAAGGCAGCCTCCTGCTGTGAGAACCATAAAACGCTCCCTTACGCATAAGATCTAGGTGTTGCCCAAAGCACACAGCAAGGCATTGTGCCTGACTAGATTATGATTGCCAGGCTTTTCACTTCAATACTGGTTAAGAGATTTTTGAGGAGGTGAAAAAGATCATAATACTTTTGGAAAGTTTTTGTTTACATCATTTGATTTCAAGGCAAAGGAGATCAACCATGTGGGATTTAGCACTATCACAGTCAGGCAAACCATACCATCAGCAGGATTCTATGGAGACCAAAACTTAAATGAGTAAAATACGTGAAATAAGTCAAGCAACTTAGAAGATTAGGTTTCTCACCCTTAATGCAAGTCTGCAACAAGAATATCTGAAATGACAAAAAATTTAATTATATTATGAAAAATAGGATTGATTTTTAAATGCAGTACAGCTCTTGAGTCTCTTTATCCCAATGATTATTCACTACAGAGTCGAGGAGCAACTAATGTCCCTTCAAATTCTACAATAGGAGTCTTATTTTGTTGAGCTCTAAAATCAAGAATAGTGAATTACTAAAATCAGATGAGGTCGACATGAGGAGCATTTTGCCAATAGAGCAATCTTGGTACACCACTGTGGCAAAGCACTAAGCATGTAATCAGCTATATCAGCAAGGATCAGCTTTAGACTCATACAGGAAAGTCATCACTTACTAGCAAAACAAGCAATATCAGTAAAAGAATGGTTTTGCAAGTAAAATAGTATATGCTATAGAGGTTTCTGCTGATGGATCTTTGTCCAGTTGGGATACTACATCACTTAGATAGATAGCTCCAATTGATCAAGCTCTACCAAAATATACGATAGACGCGCCTTGTATTCTGCTCTTAATCTTAGCTCAGTATTTCCTCTGTACCTACTGAATAACAAAACCCATTCAATCCAACCTGCCAAGTTAGCAAATGCCCTTTTTAGTACAACATTTAGCTCAAAATGTAGAGCACAGCAGCATTCTTGAGGCAAAGGAAATACTGCCAGACAAAGCAATGGTACATGATATACCACAGCAAGTTACAACCAATCCATTGATCAGTATTGGTCACTAATTACACAGGTGACAGGCTGCCTAGTGTACAGCCCAGTGCAGAGAGTGTCTGCAACCCTGTGATGCTTCCAGACAGCCCCAGCACCACCAGGCTGCCAAACTCATTGCATTCTGCGGTGTGACTGGTTACACAAAGTCTTTTACAGGTTGAAAACCTTTGCACTGCCTCCCTGTGCCTGGACCACCTATATGTTCATCACTGAGAATCACCAGCAGAGAGTGCTCCTAGAAATGGCAGATTTTCTACAGGGGAAAGGGGAGCTGCACAACAGCCCCTCTCTTCCAGCCCTGTGAAGCAGGAGGTACACGTGGCTCACATGAAAGGATATGCAGGAGGAGACAGTGCTAGCATTCCCTCTCCTGACACTGCAATGATGTTAGAGGTAGCAAAGGTAATAACCATAATTAATGAAGTCCAGTGCAGTCACAAGGCTTGCAGGACTACTGCCCCAGGCAGGTAAATGAGTCACTGGAATTTAGCAAAAGGGTGGAAAACCGTACAGGACACTTCTAAGTAAGGAGACAATTGATCAACACACAGAAATTCAGCAGCCCAAGACCTGCCACAAAGACGTGTACAGATCCTGGCTGTGAGTCAGCTGTGGAGGAAACACACTGCAGTGTCACAGCTAGCTACGGACAGCTACATGAAATTAATTCATTCAACTGCTGCTCCATTCCCCACAGTCCATTTAGCTGACTTTTGTGCGGAGGTAGGGGAATTTCACCTTTTATATAGATGCAGCTGGAAAGACTACACACAAATTATTCCCAGTACACAACACATACTCTAAGTAGTGCAGCCTGATTAAATGGTACATGATGCAGCATCTTAAACTACTCTGCATCACAGTCTGCAACCGCAAAGATGGCACAGACCCAACGTCACTTATGAAACTGTAACACAAAGTTCAATGCAACTATAACAGTATCTCCTTTCATCGGTCTCCTGTTGTTCAAGGAGCAGAAATTTGACATGTAACAGACTATATCTTTCCTTCTTGTTGACCAATTATTTTGTTTGGTATCCATTAGACATTTATTCCTATTAATCAGAACTTAAGTGTAAACCTTAATTATATAATTTTTAATTCATATGGTACAGTGGTTTTCTTGTTATTTGTTGTTTTGGGGTTGGGTTTGGGTTTTTTGGAACAATAACACAGAATCACTTCATGCCTAAAACAATTAAAAACTGCCAACTTCCTTATGCACTCAGGTAGAAGTATGCTTTAGGCCTCATTGTCTCTTTCCTCAAAATTATTGAATTTTCTTTCTTTTCAGAAGTGTGTGTTCTATATGTGCGCATATATGTATATGTGTGCTACGAACATGGAACTTTTAAGACCACAAACACCTGACAAATAGCTGTACAACAACAAAAATAAAATTTTACAAAATGCAATGCAAACCTTGTCTTCTGTATACCAGTTTGAGATGATGCAGACTTTGCTAAATATTTGCATGGTTTAACTGTAGCACTATTTGTCTCAATGGGAAAGCAAATCGCTATAAATACTTTAAACTGACTATAGGTATCACTATAATAATGGAATTTTAGCATGTTTATGATAACAGTTTCTTATAAATAAGTTCAAAGTTTAGCAATATGGCTGTATCTGGGCGTGAAACGAGCTGTATCACTTTTGCATCATAAAACCCTATGGCTAGGTAGAAGAATTCATTGCTAAATAACACAAGCCTTAAAATTAGGCAAGATACAACACTATGCTGGGCTTCTAATCAGCCAAATAAAGAAAAACAATATTTAGAACATTATTTTGAGGTTTCCTCCATTTTGGGAGGTGGAGAATAAAATGAGGAATGAAGTGCTAGCCAAAAGGTTCATTTTTAGTAAACTCTGAACTCTTTTTCCAATAAAGCCTTATGCTTGCTGACTTCATAATTTAATATTCTAGTCATCTGAAAAACACATGTAGTTCTAAATAAAAGCACCAATTTGAAAAGAAATTTAAAATCATTCATTAAGGAAGAAAACGAATATGAAAGATTTGAGGGTTCCCAAAAACCACCTATTTGCTATTCTTTTTAGATTAACACAGTCACTAAATTTGCTAACCATTTGCAAATAATCTAGCTTTGTTTCCAGAAACAGCTTTCAGGAAAAGAAAAAAAAAAAAANTTCACTAGTAGCCATCACTACAAACACACAAATTTTTAAAGGAGAATTGTCTCTCTATTTCAACACCATCACTATGCGAAACAAGCCTCCCATTACTTGAAAGAAGGCTGCAGCCATCTCGTAGTGCTGCAAGTAAAGAGTGTGCTCATGACTCACCGCCCCTGCCTGGTTGCAACTCATCAGTGCCGGCAGCCCTAATCTGCTCCCAGACATTATGACCAGCAGCTCTGATATATGGATTAGATCTACCCCAAGTACTCTGTGCAGGGAAAGAACTGCATGAGCCCTTTATTCCCTACGGAGTACCTGTGCAGGAGAATAAATCAGTGATATGAAAGAAAACATGAAATCCTTCCCAGTAAAATTTGCAGATGACACAAAAGATAATAAAATGGTAAATACCGGGGAGTTGTCAGTTCCACAGATTTCATGGCAGCCTGGGCTCACCTGAATAAGATGTGTTTTAACACCGCTGAGCACAAAGCTGTCTATCTCATAACTAAGAGCACACATTCCAAACAAAGACAATATAACAAGCTAGAAAGAGGCATATGGATGATGGTGGATAACCAAATTAATATTAGCCTATAGTGCAATACCCTGGCTAGAGCGCTGAAAAAGACTCTTTGATGTACAAGGAAGTAAACACAGAGTAGCAATCCGAAAGGTTTACATAAATCACTACTGATGTTGAGACAGAGCATCTTTCTTTTCAAACAGCATGTAACAACATGGTTCTAGTTTATATCTATGATCCCTGAGCATTCCCACAGGAACAACTAATGGACTATACTAGTATTCAAACTAGGAATCCTTAATCAGCTACAAGCAGCATTCAAATTCTGGAAAACTTGCCTTGTTAGAAATGAGAAACCCATGTCAAGCAGGAGGACAAATGATCACTGGTTTACTACCTACAGATATTTAAATAGAGGGGTGGGAGGAAATGAGGAGTATCATGAATATTAAAGGAGAACTTTTCAGCTTCTTAATGCTGGATTTTGCATGCTTCTGCTACATAAAATTAGAAAAACTCAAACAGAAAATAAGGTAACGATACTTTAACTAATAGTAAGCACTGTTCATCTAAAGAGAAGCAGGATTTTCTTTCATCGGAAGTTTTTATAATCAGCATTTTCCTTCTAAAAAGAACTAGAAGTTGTAAGACTCTCTCAGCAGCTTATATTGTTATTTTAAAGCAGATGAAGACAAAGAGTTGGAACTCCATCATTCAAAAGCATACTTAAAATGCTCCAGGACAGCTTTCACTGCAACTCCTGCCACTTTATGTGAGCTTTACAGCAGCTATTTAGCTAGCTCCTTATATTTGTGGGATAATTATTTCCCCTCTCCCAACTTGTGGAATGATCATTTAAGCTGTGAATAAGCCAAATAAATTGCTCACTCCCTTCCCAAGTCATATTTTCTATATATTTGGTATCAATGCTTCTGTATTTGTACAAAGCAGCAAGATACTGAAAGAGCATGGGAAAAGTGAAGCCTTACTGAATACACAGAATAGTTGAGTCACAGATAATTTGAATTTATCTTTCCATTTCTGAAACCAGTAATATGACTTGTGAGAAAAAAAAAATAAAACACTACAAAACCACATCATAAAAAATCCTTCAGAAAACCCTATGAAACAAGTAACACACAAAGACCCCTTCGTATCTGAAGTGAGAAAGAAATGCAAAAGCAATTTCAGTACAGTATCAAAAAACCTGTCTCAACAAGGAATTAGCAAACTGTGACTAATACCCTTTTGAAAGGGTGTGGTTACAGGACCTGAAGACCCAGACAGTTTAACAAAGGTAATTGCCTAATTCATCAATTGACCAATAACAAATTCACTTCAGAATTCAACTCAGATTATGTATTAAAATTTGATACTGCAAAGTTTAAGTGAATCTTCAAAATTTGTATTGAACTATAGACTGAAGAGCACTTTGGAAATCTAAATATGGTCCTTTACTTTTCAGTGGAAGAAAATTTTCAGGTAACCTGTATGCAACACACCTACTCTATTCAGGCTTCATCCCTTTAATCTCAAAGTAAAACTTTAAAGCCAGTGCAACATCTAACTGCATCATAATCAAAATATGACAAAAATTTTATTACTAAAAATGACATATTTGAGTGCTGTCCTCTCAAATTCTCCAATCAGCCAAGGATTAGATGTTCAACTTAATACTAACCAGTGATCATTAATCATTTTAAAGTGCCACAGCTAATCTCCTTCCTAACCCAGAGAAAAGCCCACTCATGTCTTCTACGGGTTACACTGGCTCACTTTTGAATGTGTTTTAAATTTGGTTAATGACTCCTTTTTCCTTCCATTTCTAGAACACCTCAGCACAGAGAATCCACAGATACATTCAATGCTACACAAAGGCAAGAGCAAACATAGGCAGGTAACAGGGATAAAGTTTTTCCAGGCAGCCTCACACTGAGGCTGTAAGGATCAGTTGACTTATGCTAAAAGCCTGTCACACATGAGTATAGCAGTGGCTTTTCTGCCATTTGCTGATAGAGAAAGAATTGGGTTATAAGCTTTCAATATTTTCTGAGAGGTCAAATTTATGAAGAGGAGATACCTAGAATCTTCTTCAAATACATCTATTAAATTCACATTGTGAGAAGTAAAATCAAGCTGTGAAGTGACAGAACACTGCCACAAAATGAAATCCACTGTGCAAGGAGATGTGGCCTCTCCTTCCTGTTTTACTAGAGCAGAGCAAATTAATAGCAGCTTCTTCAGTTGCTCTCTCTTAAGTTAACCCCTAAATAGAGGATCCTGAAGCCATTACTGGAAAAAAATACTCATGTACCCTGCAGCATTAGCCTGAATGATAATCTTTGTCTTACATGTTATATGTTTTTCCTGGAGCTAAAATAATTAAGACTAGTGTACCTTTTCTTTAGCTATATAGCATCAGATGAGTCAGAGTATACAAACAAAAATTCTGAAAAGTCCTATGTCTTTCTAAGGCAATTTACGGGCAGCACCACAGCTAAGAAACAAGATGGAGAAAAACAGCAACTGCTCAGCCATCATCAACTTTTCTATGCTGCTTAAATGACTATACTGACCTGAACCAGCAGGCCCAGCTGCCAAGGGGCTAGCTGGGAGTTCTAAACCACTCTGACAAAGCCACTGCTCTCCATTTGGAACCACCAGCTCCTCTTCTGCAGTTTTTTTGCAGCTTTGCCCACATTGAGGTGGTGACGGGCACTGCAGACCACTTCAAGTACCCATCTTCCCACACTCTGCATCTGGCTTAATTCCCTCACTAGAAACCCCAGGAGAGCTATTTGGCCTGTTAAAAGGTTTAGATTCTCATCTGTGTTGACTACTATGGCCCTTCGGTTTCTCATGTATGCAAACCAATACTGACTTTGTTATATCAAACGGATAAATACATAAAACTGAATTTAAGCCTGTAGAGGCTCAATGGAATAGTTTAGGCTTGCCCCTCCTTTTCTCGTTTGTAAAAATATTTATGGGTTTGATTCAACATGGAGTCTGACAGGAGTTTACTTTTTTTTATCAAGTTTGGACGTTTTGAGCATTTACAGGCTCAGGATGAAAATGTGTATGTAACCAAGCTACCCCTTCCAGGACAGATTGCTCCCCTTAGACTGAAATCACTGAGCCTTCTTTCTGTGTTCATTTCACTAACTTGCTGAGAAATGAAAACAGCTAATAAGACTGTAGCTGTATTTGTGGGATTTAAATGAACTAGGTGTTTTCCTTACTTATTTATTCCATGCTCTTGATTTCAGAAGAAATAGTTTACCATAGAATTTTTCCCTGTCCTCTATATTCCTGAAGAGAGACATGACCTTTAAGTCTCCTTAATATGGACAGGGAAAAAGTAAGGAAGAGATGATTCTTCCACTGTTGCTTGGGAGATAACACACAACAGCCACCCAGGTGATAGCCTGAACAGTCATTTGGTGAAGTGACTTCCAGGCTAAGAACAAAAAGAAACCTGAGATATCCTCTGCTTGTACTAATTCCCTGCAGACAAGCAAAACCCCTCTTTCCTGACATGCCATTCTCTGTAATTTAGCAACAAATAAAACAAGAGCATGGGCAAGTAGCTCTGCTCCTCTTCAGCTGTCTTTGGAGATCATCTACCTGCGCTTTGTTCACTGTTTGACACTCCAGAAAGGTGAGGAAGAGTGCAAACCAGGAGTGTGTGAGCAAGCAGAAGAAAGATTTTTCAATCTGGGCAGAGGGAAAAACCTTGGTAGTTTGCTTATAGCGAAGTAATTAGAACTGAACAAGAAATATTTCTTTTTGTTGTTAATTTTGTTTGACATCACAAAAAAAAAAAAAAAGAGCCTGGACATACCTTGCTACAGCTGGGGAGACTGGAAAAGGGGAAATATATTCAGGACTTGATGGACAGCTGTATTCCAGGCCAGTAACTGATAGGCCTCTGGTTTTACCTCCAAAGCTTGAGACAAGTCCCTTACTTTAGATCTTTTTAAAGAGCACATTTACATGTTCAGTGACCTAAAAAACACCCTTAGGCCCATGGCAACCAAGGTGGGGGACAATGTAGGAGGGGAGGAATCTGTTGTCTTTTGCCACCAACTTTTGAAACTCTACGTTCCACTCCCTTCCAAGTGAGGGATCCAGCAGCAGCTTTGAGACTCAGTTGCAACAAGATCATAAATGGTCTAGAGAAGCCTGTACAAAAATATTTACTGTTTTGCCCATTTTACACATATTAGCTAATGTAACTCATTAGTCCAGTTCCTCAGGAACTTGTGCTGCAAAAAGCTTTTTGCAATATTTTTTTTTAATAGCACCAGAATGTATTTACTAATCCATAAAGAACTTCCACAAACTGTTATTTCCAGTATTTATTAGCAATAAAATTTGCTTTAAAATGTCACTTCCACAAATGTTTTCTGAAAAGTATTTTTGGCATAGAAGGTCATGATATGAGCCTTTAAAATTTTTACAGAAAGGATCAGAATATCTCGATTTCAACTGCTAAGTAGCTTTACACAAAATACCTTTAGCTCAAGCATAAATGCTCAAACATAAATCCACAGTAGGCTCGCTGCATAATACTTCTTTTAATTTTAAAATGAGGTAAAGGGAAAAAAGTCAAGCTCTAAAATCCATGATTCTCTGTCCTGTCCTACTCTGTCTGGCCAGCCTTTAAAATTTCCTTAGCTTTCACAATAATCAGCTTGCTGCTTTGTGCCCAGCCCAGAAATTATCCTGCATGAAAAAGGAGTCACACAGACATTTCTGCTGACAGCCAGTGGCATTTTTAGATCCATTCTTCCTTTGCCAAGCTAATCAGTGAAGAGACTGAGCATACAAGATGCATGTGAACATCTAGTACCAAATGTTCATATGTCTTAAAACACTAGAGTAAAAGCTTTAAAAGTGTTACAAAAGTAGCTTGATTTTTTTTTTGTTTTTGTCTTGATTAGTGAGCAGTTTTCAGTAACTTGTTATATTTTTGGAAATAAATTACTATGGGAAAGAGCACCAAAAACATCCATTGGGAAGAAGACAGAAAGAATGCCTCAGAGTCCTTGAGCAGTGTGGAAGAAGTACCGAGAGAAAATTTCACTAATCCAAAAGGACTCTGTATCTCCTCCAGAAAGATGCAGCTGTTAGCTTGCCAAAATAATCCATGTTTTTTACAAGCAAGGTAAACTGGGCTATAATACTTCATTATTCATATTTCAGGAAAGACAAAGCATATCAAAATCAACATTGTTTCACAAGAAGTCTAATTTTTGGATTTTTACTTTTTTTTTCTTTCCCAGAAAAAATTATTTTGCCAACGTTTATTTCCATTTGCAAAGGAACATCAATTAATTCATTTTGTGGGCAGCACAGATAGCTGTTTTTAACTATACTGGCTTTAAATTCTATCTAATAAAAAAAAACCAAAATCTAGAAAATCAACTATACTGCAGCATTCAGAGTGAAGCCATCACCGTATTTAACACTCATGACAAACTGTGCCAAGTTTTCTTATTTCCACAAAGTTTCAAAATCTTGTTGTTCTAAAAACTGATATAAATAGTGCACAACAAATCTGTTTCATATGTCTAAATAAATGAATATATTTTTATGCTTACTGAAATTACAAGAGAAGTAAAACCACTGAAATTAAGTTCTGTGGTGACATTTAAAATACTAGATGTAGACTGCTTCAGTTACCCTGGACACTGCCATTTTTTAGAGAGATAGAAGGGAAAAGCCACAAAAAATCAAAAAAGTCCAAGAAGCACATATGTCTATGTAAATCATGAATAAATCATATCTCACACCAAAAGTAGCCATTCACAAAAAAAAAAGCCAAGCAAGAGGTCAGATTTTCATTTTGGCTCACCAAGTTACACTGATGCTGTAATTATTTTGATAAATCTAGATTTCTCTTTTCCTCTCACTTCTGTAAACCAAAACGATAGTCTTCATTTACATCGAAGTAACAGCTTTTACTGATGTGGTTGTACCTAATACTAAGAGAAAAGATTCAGGAAACAAGCAGCAGGTTATAGAATCAAAAGAGGGAATGAGAGAATATGATCCAAAAAACCCTAATGAGTATGATTGCCCTTGCAAAAGAAACATTTTGTTTTAATGCAAAGTACAAGTAATTTTTAGAAGTTAAGGGGTTATTTGAAAATGAAATGTTATACAGAGAATGATAACGGTAACACTAGTACACAAAACAGGAATATAGTTGGAGCATGAAAAGCAAACACTAAGTGACAGAATGCAGTTTCAAAATCCAGTGAGATAACAGAGAATTCATAATGCATTTGCAATATATTAATACAAAATCATCTGCAACACTCCTGTCAAATATATACTTTTCAATTCTATGTCGAAATAGATAATTAAATCCTTGTTGCAGTAAAATAGAAATTTCACTGCTCACAAAACTAACAGAAGTCAAGCACTTTGCATTTGCCTGCCCAGAGCAATAGCTTTTTTGTCAGAAGCACCAGTAATGATCTTGAGTTACGCACAAAAGCGGGCTCTGTTAGGGCAACGGACAAAGGCAAATGACTGCAAAGAAAGAGGACTCAACTTCAATTTAACTGTCCTGTAAGGTACATACTAATTAGCTGCAAAGCTATGAAATCCTAGCTAGCATGTTAAGTCTGCTACATGACAGTATAATTTGACTTCTTAAAGGATTATGCAAATTACAACTCATCATTCCATTACATGACTGAAAAAAAGTGACAGCTAATTTATACATAACACACCTTTCAAATCCCTAAGATGTGAAGCACCTGTGCAATACATTTTGCCTAGATTTTCTAGCGTGTACACTCTTGTTTATTGCACTGTACAGAAGCATACCTAAGAGATTTAGTAAAGTCTTAGGGTTTTTTATTTGATTTTTAGCTTTTAGAGCACAATCCCAAAGAATTAAACAACATACTTTCTGTCCCTGCTTTAGACGTTTTGCACACAAGTGTACGGTTTCAACACACGTGTAATTTCGGAATAGCAGGAGAGCACGAGCACTAAATGCACGAGCTAGAGGCAAGACTCACACAGATTTCAACATACTTCTGGTAGGTAGATTCACAGTAGATTCCGTCATATCGGTAGATTTTCCTACATTCTGATTGGTTGGGCAGAGGATGCTGGACAGTTATTCTGTAGAGGCATCAAAAACAGATAGACATGACTAGAGGATCTCTACAGGTAACTGTAATGCAGGACAAATCAGTATGTTGAAATTGATTTTTTAAATTTTATTCTTAAATTAAATGCCTTTCTGATCTCTTTAAATCAACTGCCTTGTGCACATAACACCCACAGTTTCCACTTTTCAGAATTTGCACTGAGAGTAAACTAAACTTCAATTCTCCACAAGAATGGTGGTTTTTTCCCCGTCAAATAAAAGTGGAAGAGGTATGGAATTTTATAAATCAAACTGATACTTCACATAGTTTGTATATATACAGTAGTGCTTATAAAATTGATTATTTATTGTTTACTGTTTCAAGCCTTCCTCAGGCAGAACATTCATTTATGTCAGCTGGGAGTTTGTCCAGACAAAGACCAAATAACCCCCCAATTTAAAATGTCAACAGCAATTCTCACATTTGCACAGAATGAGGATGTTGTGGAATTATGAGGACTGTGATTGAAGGTGCTCAGCACCATCTGAATAATGCCATATGTTCTCGGATTGAGTGAAAGAAAATGAAAGTGATTGGCAGCAATCAGGAGGTGCGCAGCATCTTGTAAAATCAGGCCCTAAAAGATTTGTCAATCATTTTCTTATTCATCCCTCCCCAGCACTGTGTTAGCAGAAAATATAATTTGGCTATAAAAATTCAATGTTGTTTTTAAAATATACTTGGGAATTGCACACAAAACACTACCCACCAATTTTCTTTCTTTTTTTTTTCCTCCCTCTTCTCTGGATTAAAAACACATTTTAGATGCTTTTGTATCTTCCACAAATTAATACCTTCTTCCCTTGTAATTTAATGGTATTTCACTGGAGTAGGGATAAATTATTTGAGAAATTTTACAGATTTTTCAAATGCAGAATTTTAGGCTGTGATTTTTAAAAACAAATATTCTAGTGAGTAGAGAATTATTTTATGTTATTATTTTTATAGCATTAACATTTACATAGCTCTGAGCTAATCTTGGTTTTTAAAATTGTTTCAACAGTAATTTGAGACCACAGGTTTGAGAAAAAAATTAGTATCCTTCTCCAGCTAAAAGCTCTACAAGCAAATGGAAAGTTATCTACTGTGGAAACTGAGGACCTTCCTCAATAAGACTGCTCCTACAGTGTGTCAAGTGCAAACAATTTCATGCCTTTACAGCCCTAGTCCCTTGCTCATTTAAAGTAGAAACCTGGTCTAAACAGGCCTCAGCACTGTTTTTGCTCCATGGGACCCCAGAGGCAGAAGAAAAAAGACAGGTCTATGATGAAGGCAGGACCAAACACCTCTGAACTCTGGGATATTCCTGCATTCACTAATTAAGACATTACCAGAGAGACTTATTTATTGTGATACCTTGGGCCTTTAAGTTAGATGTCTAAGTACCATATACACCATACAAGGAAATTTAAGTATCTTAAAATGGGATTTGAAGCACAAGTGGGCAGGCAGGGAACCATGTCAGCTCGTACAAGGGATATAGGAAAGTTTCCTCTACGTTGTGTATGCCTGAGAGACACAAACCCTTCACTTTTTGTCACGCAAAAATGCCTACATCAAAGAAAATTCAAGATTCAAAACCTTCAGTCCACCATCACACTGGCTGATGAAATGCTTAAATTTAACTCCTTCTGTAATCTTTTGTTTTGTTTGTTTTTTGCTTTGTAGTACAAGACCAGAAGAGATGACTATTTTTACATGGCTTCAGCAAAGACACTGGAGAACAAGTCTCTCAATGCCTCAGCCAGAGACTACTCAAACACACATCTTCCACTGCTCCAAAAATTACCACAGACTCCTAAAATGAGGAACATGTTAACTCCTTCCACTAAAATAACAGCACTATTAAAGAAAAATAATGAGGATTCATTGGATGAAACAAAGTGAGACAGTGAGAGAAGGCTGTATTAAGAGTCATTCAAAAATACATAAGCAATCCTTGCAAAAACTGTCAGAATCCTTTCCAGATGAGTGCCCTTATCATAGGCCTTCAGAATTATGTTCTTTCTTCCAACCACTTCTTTGGCCAAAGGAATCTGGAATAGTAATACTGACTATTACTTGAGTAGTTAAACAAGTGCAGCAGAATACAGTTCACCCCAGAAAACCTTTATTCTGAAGTAGTTACAGTATTCTTCTGGGAAGTGGAAGATGTGGATTTGAATACCCTTGTGACTAAATAGGTCCTAAATAACTACTCACTGCACCAAGCTTGTGTAGAATACTTGTCAGCCAGATTTTGTTTGGTTGGTTTATTTTTTGCTCTTTTTTTTCAGATGACAGAGAAATTGAAACATGGGAGGTTGCATTTGAACATCAGGAAACATTTTTTTACTGCAAGGATGATGGAGAACTGGAAAAAAGATATCTGTTCTGGAACTGGAACAAAGAGAACTCCACAAAGAGATTATGGAGTCTCCACCATGGAGAGAGTCAACACCCACCTGGACATGATCCTAGGCAACCAGGTCCAGGTAACTGTTTCTGCAACCCAGAGGGGCTGGACAAGAGATCCCTTCCAACCTCAGTCATTCTGTGATTCAAGCCCAGATCAGAGGTTTGGACTGTGAACCACAATCCTGCTTTACATCTAGTCAGAACTAGGTTAGAACTTTTTTGGAGAGTGGGGAGCATTGAGGGAGTGGGGGTTGCATTTTGGTTTTAAATTAAGCAATATATAAGGCTCTATAAACAGCAGCTACTGTGGGTCGTGGTCCGAGCCTTCCTTTGCACTGCATAGAGCCAGATTCCACTTCAGGAGCCAAGATCCTATGAACTTCTTTGGACACAGCCAATTACCCAATGCTCTCTATAAATTTTCTTTAATGAGTTATTTAACTTTCACCTATTCCTTCTCTGCTGAAATAAATAATAATAGGAAAAATCCAAATCATATCCCCAAACACCAAGATAAATAAGACCTCAATGTAAATATCTTAAAATTCCACTGACTTCATCAAGATTGCACAGCATCTGAGTTAGCACAGAATGGGGCTTATTGCACTTACCCTGAAAAATCACACAGTCCTGAGACACTCTGGAATACATTTCAAAGTGCACATCAGATTTCTAACTGCAACCTACTACCATGTTTTGAGGAGCAAAAAGAAACTCTTTTATTTTCCTGTATGATGTTTGCCTCTTATTGCTAATGTTTGTTTTAGCACAGTAAGTGTATTTCCATAAATGGACCTTTATGCTGAATAATAGCCAGTTTTATTTTACGCATTTAAAAGCTGATGAACACCATCACATGCATTTGCCCTCTGCCCTATGTATTTTAGTTGTCATTTAATAGATTTACATTTACAATTAATGATCATCCGGTAACTATGAAGTTATGGGTCAGAAAGTAAAACTTCCTCACAGAAAGCTTATTTAGAATTCCTTACTAAAACAAACTAACAAGAAAAAAAAAAAAAAACAAACCACCCCAATAACAAATCCACAAAACAAAATCAAGTTGCAAGAATTATTGATTAGGATCCAAAAAAAGTTTACCAAGACAATCAGTCTTGGTCATGGGGTATTTTTTCCTCTCTAAAAAAAAATTAATTTTGGGCAATCTTGACAAAATTAATTTTGTTAACTTTTTTTACCACGTTACATCAGCAGATATACTCTGTCTCAGGTTCCACTTACAAAATTGGTTTAGCTGAAGATAAAACTGTATATTGGCTATTTACTCTAGGTACTGTATATTATTGTTCTATTTTATGCTTTGAAATTGATTTCTTGTATGCTTTTCTGTGTTAAAAATTAGAGCACTGAAGAGTATTTGAGTCTGATCAATTTGCAGTGGTTAGCTCACCCCAATTTTAGTTGAATTTTGACTGATTTAAGAGACGAACACCTATTCTCATGTAAGCTTTTAGAGAGAGTAAAAGTTGCCATTTCATAATAAGAAAGGCAACAATGAGTTTTCGGTTATATCTACCTCTGTACTGCAGGTTATTTTCCAGAGAGGCCAGAAACATACCAGACAAAATGCCTACAAACACTGCATGAAATGTGATATTTCACTTAATACTTGTATCCACTATTCCTTAAGGGGTGTGCTGTAAGATGATGATGCTGGGTGCACTCTCACACCTGACCTTGGTTTTTAGACATTGCACACTTTCCCTAAAAAGTTCAAAAGTATCACCTCAGATGTGAAAGGATTACAAACTGCTGTGTTTGCACATTAGACAGCTCATCTTCGTTCCTTTATGTGTCACTAAACTCTAGATGGATTCATCATAAAACTTGAGGTGGAACTTAAGTGCATTTACATACATGTGAAATGTGTAAGCTATGACTAATTTTAACTCACAGGGCAGAATTTAAATAATTAGTTACAAGAAGTCAAACTAAGGGAAAAAAGGAGGAAAGAGATGGTTAGAGGCAGAGTAGTAAATTGTTCCATTTTTGCAGGTAATCTAAATGCAAACTAGAAGCAACTTATCATGAGAATGGATTTTCCACCATCTGGTCAAATAACAGGGGATTTGTCTAGTGGCAAGCAAAGAATGGAATGATGTGAGAAAGATTAGCGGGCAAGTCCTACAGTTGGCTAAAATGTATTTTGTGCAAACAAGAACAGATGACGCCTTAACAATTACACCTGTCAAAAACTCCAGAAAGCAATCCATCTCTGAACAGCCCAGTTGAAAACAGGCTAGTTCATAACAAAATGAATTTTTTTAAACAATTGCCAGCCATAACAGTTTGATGCATGACAAGCTTAGGAAGTTGCGTTCCACGTACAACTGAAACCTTAACTAACTGGACCCTGCTTTTCTCTGATAAGTAAGGTATTAAACTACCAAAAAAAAATATAAAAATCTTAAGCAATGTAAATAACTAATAATCTTGGAAAGCAAGAAAATTCAGAGTTAAGCCTGACATATAGACTCTGTAGATTTCCAGTATGTCCTACATGAATTGATACAAGAAGGGCTTTTTTTTAAAAAATGGCCTTTTTTTGTGGGAGTCAAAAACACCAGATAGTACCTGGACTGGCATGCCTTGCATAGAATCCAGACAGTTCCTAGAATTAAAGTTCTTTTTAAATATAGATGTGAAGCCTTAAAATTACTACCCTATATATATCCTGCCAGAAGGAAGAATTCTAATAATGTTTTCTATAGAGATATGATTTCTTTCTTCAGAATAGATATAATCTCAATGTGCAACAATATTTTACATTAATTCCAAGGTGGTTTTCTTTAAAATTAGCTATTTATATATGTGCCTAATGTTTCAGTATCCAAACTTGCCAGGTACTAATACTTTCTTTTTTAAACAGTCATAGTTCCCTACAGAAGATGGAGATCATAGCTCATATATCTATTTGGAACGGATGGTGAAACAAGACTGTTCCAGAATTAATTAGGGTTTTTGTACTGTTTGGTCTCTGGCTTTCAAATATTCAAGTGGAGCTTGTTACTTCATTAAGCAATTTAACAAAGTGATTTCATGAAAGGGTTCACAGAAAGTCAACCCAATGTACTGCTGTCAGCAGACTCTAGCAAGGCAAATCAGAGGAGAGCTTGAGGGGCTGCTTTCTTCTTCCCCTTAAAATCCCATGGAGATGATTTGGGGTGGTTATTCATCTATTTTGATTTTTTTCTCTTGTGAGAGAAGCAAAGAACAGGTTTTTGCCACACTTCATATTCAGATGGGCTAGAAGAACAACTATGGAGCAAATGACACTCAGCACTATGAATATGCTCCTGGTCTAAGGAAACACTGGGTCTGAGGCTCCCTGCTGTCCTGGTATGGATGAGAACTCATTGAATGCAACACGGGCAACAGGAAAAAACCCCAAGTGTTTTCTACTTGCAGACTTCACAGTTAGGAGGCAGCTGACAGCTCTTTCTCAAGAGGCTCAAGATGGCAATTTGAGTTCTTCTGGGTTCTTGAGCTCATTTTTGTGGAGACTTCATAGGCTGTAGTATTTTTCTCCCCCACCTCATTTTTTGCTATATGACTAGTAAAAGTCAAGTTCTGGTGCTGGATTTAAATCTCACTTAATTTCCAAACACTGAAATAGTTATCCCCATAAAATATTTGAAAATAAAACAGAAATCATGCAGGATGTACCTTTTCTTTCCTTTTGTTCCTGTCTCCTAAGAATTCTGAGATAATTCTTGGCAGAGGTCAAGGTGTTACATTTAACCCTGTCATTCTCACACACTGCTGCTTTCTGCTTCTTTTCCACACCTCAACAGATCAACAATAGTTTTCAAGCTTGCAGTAGTAACACAGGCTTGGTGGTGGAAGGATTTTCTGCGTAGGAAAGCTCTTACATTCAAGGATTCAACCCCTAATTAGCAAAAGTAGTGTAAATTAGGAGCTTCCTCCCTCAAAACTAACAAGTCTATTCTGAACAATGTATTGTCCTTATTCTACCCTCCAAATATCAGCACAGTAACACTGCTTTTAGAAGACAAGGGGTTTTCCATTGAAAATTTAGGAATGAAGAGTGTGAGGGCTTAGATTCAGACAGCCCTAGGCCTCCAAAACTGTTGGTCCCTGGGAAATAATACTCAGGTGTCAATCAAGCTACATATGTCTGGTTCAAGGTTCCTAAGTACTGTGATTTTTTTTTTTTAACAAACATTAAATTATTTCATTAGCAATTTCAATTTTGTGAGTATAGAATATCCAGAATTTTATCACAAGAAAAGAAAAACAAATTACCACCTCACGCCTCATGGCCAAAACTTAAGTGATATCAGCCACGGAAGTAAAAGAGATTGCAGAAACTCGGATATATTTAAATTTTTCAAATGAAAGCTTGTCTGTCTTCTTTAGTTTGAACTTTGGCCAGGTTTTCCCCTATATTACTTCAGCTTTCTGTATCTTTTCTATATCTAGATCTTATCCCCATATGCTCATTCCTTACTTTTTTACTTAATTTTTGTGCTGAGACGTGTTTAGAATGAGGTTCTACCACTTTTTTATTCAAGCTACACATATGAGAAACTTAATTGATATAGTTATAGTCATACTTTCCTCTTTAAATTTTAGTATTTAAAAGCTAAAACATCAAATATGGTATGAGATTTCTTCCTAGCATGTGACAGAAGTCTGAATGATTGTAACCCAGAGATGAGTGGAGACAATTATTCTATTGATTTGATGAATATTGAGAGAAAAAAGGAGGATAATCTACTTGGGCCTTCTGTATGACATTTTTGATATCTCTGCCACCTCTACCCCTAGTCTGCACACTAGCCAGGAGAAAAAAACTTCAATGTGTTTTCTACTCCATCAGATTCCAAAGGCAAAACAGAAGTGTCACAATATTCCCTAAAAATACAATCAGGTCAAGATTTGAGGAACACCAGTGTAGGCCAGAAGAACAGACAACAGCTCAGAGGCACATCCAAAACGTATGATAGAATACCATCCATATAAACATTTTTTTTTCTAGAAAAAAGTGTCTCTTATGGTCCATGTGTGTGCTCATCTGCTGCCTAAAACAGAGTCCCCTATGGATATCCCCAATCGCTACTGCACTGAGCAGTAGGATACCTGAACAAGAAATTAATAAGGCTTTGGATGACTTATAAGTAGGTGTCCCCACTTACCACAAAATTTAGGTTTGGCTTTTCCACTATCCTACTCTTCTCTGTCCTTAAAATTGCAGGAAATGATGAGGATAAATACAGGAAGAACCAGCCAATCAATGCCTGGCTGCAAGCCTGGTGTTACTAGCAGAATTTCAGGGTTTTTTGATCAAGGGTTGGTTTACTAACAGCTGACCTGCTGGAAATAAAGGGTACACCTGTCTCAAAGGGGAAAAAGGATCTTTGCCCAGGAGTTAACAGGGTTCACTGAATGAGTTTTAAGCTAGATTTGAAAGCAAAAAGGGATAAAACTAGGCTCACAAGAGATAAACCAGGAGCCAGCACAGTGATGTTTGAGGGACGTGATGACAAGGTCCTTTGGTCTGCCATTTCACTGAAGGCAGGGAAGGGACATCTGTGTAGTAGCAAAGACACAAGGGTTATTGATGTGTTAGAAACCACAGAAGTGCATGGGAGTGGGGTGTAGGAATTAAGGCTTCTCCTCCCCAAGAAGGTGTTAGGATCAATGGCCCAACTGAAGTGCCTCTACACCAACACACACAGCACAGGCAACAGACAGGAGGAGCTGAAAACCACTATGCAGCAGGAAAACTGCCATCAGTTTTCTGAGAGTTGCCTGGAAACATGGTGTGATGATTCACATAACCAGAGTGCCACAGTGGATGGCTGTACACTCTTAAGAAGGGATAAGCAAGGAAGGAGAGGTGGCTGAGATACTTAAGGACTTCTTTACCTCAGTCTTTGTTAGCAAGACCAGTTGCTCTCTGGGTACCCAGCTTTCTGAGCTGGAAGACGGGGATGAGGAGCAGAATAAAACCCTCATCCTCCATGGGGAAATGGTCAGTGACCTGATAGACCATTTAGACACCAGCTATGGGGGTAGATGGACTCCAACCCACAGTACTGAGAGATGTGGTGGAAGTGTTCACTGTGACAATTTTCAGCATTTACCAGCAGTCCTGGCTAACAGCAGTGGGAGGGAGGGTGTCCCAGGTGACTGGAGGTTGGCAAAAGTGCTGCCCACCTCCAAGAAGGGCTGGAAGGAGGATCCAGATAACTACTGGCCTGTCAACCCAACCTCAGTGTCAGGGAAGGTCTGCCATGGAACAGACCATCTTGAGTGCCATCACACAGCACATAAAAGACAACCGGAACGCCAGGCCCAGCCAGCATGGCTTGGTGTAAGGGCATGTCCTGCTGAACCAACCTAACCTCCTTCTAAGCTAGGGTGACCTCACTTAGTGGACAGGGCTGTGGATGCAGCCCACCTGGACTCCAGTAAAACCTTTGACACCATTTCCCACAGCGCTCCCTGGAGAAACTGGCTGCTCGTGGCTTAGATGGGTGTTCTCTTCACTGGGTAAAACTTTGGCTGGATGGCCAGATCCATGGAGTGGAGGTGAATGGAGTTAAAACCAGCTGGTGACCAGCCACAAATGGTGTTCTCCAAGGCTCAGTATTAGGTCCAGTCCTGTTTAAAGCCTTTAATCAGATTGCACATGACATCAGTTTAAGCAGGAATATCAATCTGCTGGAGGACAGGAAGGCTTTTCAGACAGATCTGGACAGCCTGGATCAATGAACCAAGGCAAAATGAAGGAGGTTCAACAAGGTGAAGAGCCAGGTCCTACACTTGGGTCACAACCACCCCAGGGAGTGCTAAAGGCTAGGGGAAGAGTGGCTGAAAGCTGATCAGCAGAAAAGGACCTGGGGGTGGTGGTTGACAGCAGCTGGACATTTATCAATGCATGCCCAGGTGGCCAAGAAGGCCAATGGCAGCTTGGCCTGTAGCAAAAAATAGTGTGGTCAGTGGTGATACAGAAGTTATTTTCCCCCTGTACTGGACACTGGAGAGGCCACACCTTGAGTCCTGTGTCCAGTTCTGGGTCTCACTGCAAGAAAGACACAGAGGTGCTGGAGTGTTTCCAGAGAAGGGCAACAGAGCTGGTGAAGGGTCTGGAGCACAAATCTGATGAGGAGTGGCTGAGGGAGCTGGAAGTGTTTAGGCTGGAGAAAAGCCTCAGGGGAGACCTTATCACTCTCTACAACAGCCTGAAAGGAGGTTGAAGCAAAGTGGGGATCTGTCTCTTCTCTCTAGTGACAAGCAACAGGACAAGAAGAAACTGCCTCAACTTGGAGTAGGGAAAGCTGAAAATTAGGAAAGATTTCTTCACAAGAAGGTGATCCAAGAACTGAAAGAGGCTGTGCAGGGGAGTGGTGGAGTCATCAGCCATGGAGGTATTTAAACAATGTGTAAATGTGGCACTTAGTGACATGGGTTAGTGGTAAACTTGGCAGTGTTAGGCCAGCAGTTGCACTTGATGATCATAAACATGATATAAATATAAAAGAGTCAATGAGGAGGCTTCTTATACTAAAATTGACAGTAATATCATCCATCTAGAAGGACTTAAAGCATTCCTAAGGCACTGGACTATTAGACAAACTAAGTTGTATATCCACAGTCTGCCATTGTCTACTTTTTTTCCCCCTCCAATGCACTAATATTATAAAGAAGCACAGGCTACAGCAATTATCCACATTGATTATGATACTTGGATCTGATGTTCTGCTGCATTTTATAAGCACATAAAGTATGAACAGTTTTGAAAAAATACCTGCCCTGTGGTTAAAACTGTTTCAGAAGTCCGTCCAGATAGTAGTTGGCTCACATCTACTTTAACATACATAGTTCTCTCACTTTTTTTTTAAACTTTTCTGAAATTTAATGCTTTTTACATAAAGATCATCAGGGACCTCTGTCTAGGGACAAGAAACTAAAACCAGAGATAGTTACTCTCACGTAGGAACCTGAATTCATATTGATTAAAAAGTAAGCTTAGCAACTGCTTTCAGGTTAAGCAGTTGAAGTTTTTTAAGTCTTGTCCTGGACCCTTTGCAACTACAAACATCTACAGTTGAGAAAGACTATGAGGTGAGTCTCAAGGTCAAAGAGCAGGTCAGGAGCAGACAGAAATGAAGTGAGGTCCTGAATTTCCAACCCTTGATCCGTCCCCTGCTGAAATGGTGAATGTTCTCAATACTTCAGCACGTGTCAAATCCTTCCCAAATCTTTCTGTATTTTTGATATAAAGAATGTACAGTGCATCAAAATTCAGTAATTAATCATACAGTGTGGGGAGGGAGGTTGAGAGAGTTTTTGCATTCTTAAATTGTAGAATTTTAGTTTTACTTTATAGCCACTTGCACCTCCCATTGTTGGCATAGTAAATAGGAGCATTCAGTGTATATCACTATTTTTTGTCATGTATTTCTCATTTTATTTTTCTTGATACTTACCCAGCCTCTTTGCATTAAACACAAGTAATTTTTGTTACTTCATACTGACTCTATTCCTGCTATATCTTTCTCTCAGTGATCAGAACTGAACACATTATTCAAGTGATGTTGTACTACTCATCTATATACCATGATATATTTGTTATAATGCTCACACTACAGTATCATTAGATGCATTTTCAATACAATTTCCTACCCCATCCCTCAACATTGCTTAACATTTTGTTTGCTTTTATGTTTAGTGTTGCACACTAAAGCAAAGATTGTCACTGAGCTGTCCTCAGTGACACCCAGGCACATTTCCTCTAGGTTATAGTTAATTTAGAACCCAGCAATGTGTATGAGTAGTTCAAATTGTTTTTTCCAATATGCACTACGTTTCACTGTCAGCAATGAATCATTTGTCATTATGCTGCCTGTTAGCTCAGTGAGGTGCCTCAGAAGTCCCTCACAGTTTCTTCTAATCTCTACAAACCAAAGCAGAAGGGAGCTTCTTGAGTACCTCATTGTCTTTTTAAAATACTCATACCTGTATGAAATTTTCCTTACAGAAATGTAATGGGGGACATATTCAGAAACCTTTAACAGTCAGAAAATATCACACCACTTTTTCCTCATCCTGATTAATATTTTATAATAATTTTCTAATAGATTAGAAAAGCCCTGTTTTTAAGCATTGAAGTCATTCTCATTTCTTCAATACATTTAAGGTTTTATTAATTTTTTTTGCATTCAAATACATTGTGGAATTTTTATTGTAAAATGCTCCTTGGTTAGTTTAACTCATATTTTTTACCAGGAAGTAATTTTTAAAAATATTTATACACTCCTATTGCCATTGTTTTGACAAAACAGAATCAGTAGCAGAACTAGACCCACAGAGCTAAATGCAATCTTCAGTCCCTAATCTAAGTGGTCTGAATAGGACCGTAGGTTTCATTCCCTGACATGTGAATGAAGAGAAAAAAAAACAGAGTGCTGACGCAATAGACCTTCTTCCACAGATTTAAAGTCCATATCCTCAGTGCCCCAGTATATACAGTATTTTTGCTGGTGGATTCATGGAGTTAAATACTCATCTATTTCTGGTGACAGGAAATCCTAGGACAGTAAGATGCATAAAGCACTTATGCATAGCTCTGCAGAACAGAGGGGCAAATATATTTCCAGCTGTACATCAGTACTAAAGGTTTGCAAACCTCACAGATGAGGAGATAGTCCAATTTGGCAGGTTTCTCTCTCAGAACTTTTTCCCTTTTTGAAAAAGAAGAAATTAATAATTTGTCTCTAAACCCTTTATTTTATCTTCATGCTGTCATTTTGATGTTTCTGTTTCAGGAACAAAAAGTAAACAGGTAAAACTCATAAGTAATATCTTGACATGTGTATTCTATTCATTATAACAATTAAATTTACAGAGATAGGGAATATGCTCCTGAGAATAAGCTTCCTGAAGTTTGACTTGGGCTGAAGCCAAAACATTTCAGGTTTAGTACTCAGGAGTATTATTTAGAAGATAAATTGCTTGATATCAGATTTTGGGAAAGGTAGAATTAGCATCAAGCCTTGTTGCACAGCAATTCATTGGAGAGAACATACCCAGTATTACTTGCTCATATTCACAATAATAATTAAAAAACAAAACAAACCTCTGGCTAAGGGAATTTAGCTTTAATAAAATGTTTTGAAAATGCTGTTAGGGAGTATTTTATTGAAGGAAAAGTGATAAATACTTTCCACTTTATTTTTATCGTAATGTGTGGCTTCAAAAAGATTTTGAGCGCTATACAGTCTTAAAAGTCTTTCATCATTAAAGCTGATTAACTTCCTATGAACAGGGGACTCCACTATTGATCTTGAACTTCTGAGTGACAAAGACAGTTCTTGAACTACTGTACAGCTATTCCTCACAAAATACACTCTTTCAGAAAGGATTGCATTCAACCAAAACTGGTTTTATTAAGAAACAACAGCATCAACAAGGAAATACAAACTGCTTATTTTCCCTTTGCCTACTTGGAGATTAAGCTTTTGCAGATGTTGAAGTGATGCCTGTAGCACTACATGTGCAGAAATGTGCACACACCCCATTCACATACACACATCTGAACAGGAATTGACTCATAAGTAACAAAAATGCTTCCTCTTGTCTTGCAAGTGCAATTTTCATCATGAGTATGTAAATGTTATTTTTATGCAACACTGTAAGCAACCATATCAGCTTGTGTTTGTTTGCAGGTAAAAGAACAGGTGTATTACTCCTTGAAACTACACTACTGCACACACACCTATTCTTCAAAATTGGGTTGAGCTGTATGCATTGCATTATGTCATTTCATTCACATTTAGAGGACAATGCAAGTTTTAAATTACTTTTAAAAACAAAAGCAGATCAGTCTAAAATTAATGGAAATAGGCCTAAAATTGCACAGGAAACCACAGATGTCATATAGCAGCCAAAAAGGAAGATGCTGATGTTAAAAAAATGGTCTCAGGAATGAGTACTCAAATATATACACTCACTGCCTATTGCTGACTTGGACCTATCCTGAAGGGCATCTTTCTCGAGATACACGTCTTAGTGAGCACAGAGTGAAAACATAAGGCAATCTAAATGTATTAATGGGGAGAAAACAGCTGGTGGCACTGAAAGCCTCAGAGAAGAAGGCAGTACAAGGGGTTTTTTATTTTTTAAAAAGTGTTTCAACTTGCTTAGAAGGGGAAAGGAATAAAAAAGCTTCTCAGCAGCACCACCTGTTTATTTTATTTTTGATTCCCACTTACCTGATTCTTATGAGGCCATTTCAGCATATTTTAAATGAATTCTTAAAACAGCTTTTTTTCTCTTTGTTGGTCGCTTTTCTGTTGGTTTGGGTTTTTTTAATACTGCCACTGGACAGTGATACTGCATCAGTAAGCATGTCTTGATCCTCTATGTTACAGTGATGTGGTTGTGTTTTGGAAACATGGTGAGTTTTACACCACCCTTATGGTTCTTTCTATTATCCAGACTCCATTATTATACACCTCTCTTTCCCCAGATTCTAACAATGTAAGAAATCTAAGCTGGCAACAGCTGGAACGAATACATGAAGGAGCAATAAAAGGATTGGATTATTTATATGGTTAAGTATTGTTAATACATATATAGGAGAGCAATATTCTTTTATTAATTTCATTGTGAACAGTTTCATAAATAAGTGAATTCCAGACAGTCCATCTATCATTAGAGGGTTCAACATTACCTTGCAAACCATATTATGTTGCTAGTTGTTTTTTACTTCAATCACAAAGGCAAAATTACTAGTGCCACATTTCGGGGGGGTGGGGGGGGGGGGGAAATGGCAGAGGAATGCTCCATTAAGAGACATTCATTTTGTAATAGAAATCCATAGAATCCTATTTCCTACCACAAAATTTTGGAAAAATGAGTGCTTATCCAGCAGTTCACGCAGTTTCTTGATTTCAATGCCAGTAAAGGCTATTAAAGTAATCTAGCTAATAGCACAATAGACTTCTTGGTGCAAGCATAAATGCCCATTATATCTTCAATTCATCTTTGCTTTCAGTAATCCTCCACTAAATCACACTCAAAAATAAATAAATAAATCTTCAAAATCCTGATATTTCATGAAACACTATTAGTTAGCAATCAGGAATACAGAATGCATTTTTCCTTCTCTTTTTATTTTTTATTTTTAAGCAAAGGATTGGCTTTTGTTTAGTTCTGCAACAGCTTTAAAATATGTTGATTAAAGAACAGTCTCCTTACTTTAAATGTAGGCATTGGCTAATATGTTTTTACCTTTGAAATTCAAACATTAGTAAGAAAAAAAAAAAAGTACTATATTAGTCAGTGATCAAGTCAAAGGAAAATGTGTTGCCCTCTTAAAAATACTTAAGTATTTACCATATTTCTCCTCTTCCATAACAACATAAACTTTATCAGACACGTTTAGAAACAGAACTCCTGTGTCTTCTCAGTGAGGAGTTATTCTGGCTGCAAACACACTGCACATGCTATTGAAAGTGTTTAATAACAGAAGACCATGCACTTTCATGTAATTCATAATTAGAAGATGACTACAACTGCATTATTTAAAATCAAGCCTTTGTTATCAGCACCAGTTTTAGACAGAAGCTGAGAATCATTTGTGAGCTGTGGCAGACCCAGACTGTTCAAAGCAATTGCTGTTCAGCATGAAAGCTGCAATGGAGGTCACAGAACAGGTCAGGAGGAAAGATAGTGTATCGATTTCACACCAGGAATAGAGGCGAAGTGAGGGCCCACTGTTGCTGCATGTGATGTATTTCACTTCAGTTTAAGGCACATTTCATTCCAATTCAAGAGGGGGTGGGGAGCAAAGGGTGAGCGGATTTCACACTGAATCATGATGAATTCTGGACTTGTGTATTCCAGTAAATATCTCCTTCCTGACACTAAGTATTTCTATAGCAGACTGAATACAATGGAAATTAGACTACAATCAGATAGCAGGAGAGGACTCCTGGGGGGGAAAAAAAAAAAAAAAAACCAACAAAATAATCAAAACCAAAACACAGCCCCAAAGAAAACCTACCACCAAAACCTACATGAGATTAAGTCTACTGCCTCACAGATTAGTATATACAAATGTTGTCTCAAACCCAGAAAACTGTTACAGATTAAGTTTACTAAAGAAACTGTATTTTGTTCCAATATTCATGCTACTAAAGACAACTTTATATGATATTCTAATCTTTTATTAAAACATCGTTAAGTCACATAAACCTAAGCCAAAAGGCTTCAAAAACTAAAGGACAGAAAGTCTGTTCACACAAAACTCCTAGCTATACACACACAAAGGCACGCTCACTACAAAGAGAATGCAACCCCTGACAAAATGTTTAAGGGCATCAGAATAACAAACATACTAAAAGGTGGGGGATAATTGTGTTTTATTTTCATTTTATTTTAAATGAAAATATAAATTGATATTCCAAATGACCCTGCCTACTCCAGCAAAGGATATTAGCAACTATCTCTAACTGTTTTATAGAAGAGTGTTGATGATTATTCATATTTCATTGCCTAATAATAATGGCCAGCTTCTGCCCCAACTTCTTTTTCAGTAAATAAATAAATAAAAATTAAAATAATCTCTTCTAATGAGGACAGCATTAACTGTGATCAAAGGGTTATTTCTCAAGTTACTTAGATAACAGGCTAGCCTTGTTCAATTTTTTTCCAAGCCTCAGAAACTTAATATCCAGTAGTTATGAGCAGTATGCTGTAAAATTGTCAACTTCTAAACTGTTAAGTTCACATACAGGGTAATGGTCAAATGCTAAGATTTTTATGGATAAAGTGCTCCCTCCCTCCCCTGATCTTACTTTGCATAATTTGTTCTCTGAAAAACTGCTCCTCTTTTTAAACGCTGACTCTGCTATTCAGCTTGTGACAATATTTTACAACTTTTCTAGATCTTTATATTGGCTCCATAACACCAGCAGAATAACCAGACTCTGACATATTTCAGAACAAAAAAAAAGGACTATATTTGAGACTGCACAGAGATTTCCTATTAAATTATTTATATTAGTTCTCTTCCACGTCATTATTTCTTTTCAACTGTTCTAAGGCATCAACGTCAACTTCTTGAACCCTCTCATGAAAGCTTTGCTGTCATCAGGGTCTATTTCAGCATCCTTAATTCTGCATAAGGAATCAGTTACCCAGCAAGTTTCCAATCACAAAGGGCCAGATGCTCCTCTCTGCTACATGCTGGAGCTGGCCAGACGGGCCCCTCGCTAAGACTGAGGAGGGCAAAAGGTGGCCATGTAGAGAGTGAGTGTGTGTGTCTGTGTACTACTGGCCTGCCACAAAACAGCTGAGACTGCTCTGCATGAAAAGAGAAAAAAAAAAAATTCAAACAGTGGAAATTGCTGACACTGAAGTGAAGGCAGCGATCAGGTACTCCATGATCCACAAGGAAATATCAACAACTTGCACTGCAAAATTCCATAAATACCACTTTGAAGTCATTTGTCAACTTTGAGGATGCTATGCTGTAGAAATGTATAGAAATCTCAATGCTGTACTATAGAAATGTATAGAAATGTTCCACGGGCTTGAGTGAGGCTTTAGTGGATCAGCACCTGCTGGCTACGGGCAAAGTCAAAACCCACTAATGCTTTTTGATCTACAGACTCCCGCTGACGAGATTCTTCTTCCTCTGATATGTGGAGTATGGTTAAACTGCCTGTGATGGCTCCTCTCAGGAACATCCAAAAGCATTGTGGTGCTTAGGATTGTTTCCCAAAGACCATGAACTGCATAGTAGCTGCAGACACAGTTTCAGTTTCCTGAGCAAAGGCCAAAGAGGACAGACATCTCTCTTGCCCCATGGTGCTAATATCCAGAACTACTTCTCCCCATTAAGAAGGGACAATGCTAGCATTCAGGCCCCTTTTTCTCACATCTGTTACTGAACTTCCAGATTGTATCAGCAGCCAAAATAGTCATTTTTCCATTTACAGTTGGACAGACAATTGCTGGTTTTTAATGGACAAGGATCTTAGCTAGAGAAGACCTTTAAGACCACTGTAAACTAAGCTATTCTAACAGGCAGTTGGGAAACAGCTTGCAAGCCACCCATATGGAACAGACCATAAATTTCAAGTAGCTACCCAAAACACTGTAATTCAACATAGTCCACAGTGACTGCCAGGCAGAGTTTCAACTCAGTGTTTCCAGTGGCATAAGTCCCCCCTGTTTTATAAGCCCTCACATTCCCCCTGAAAGCTAACATGGCAGTTTTGCTTATCTGGGACACATCAGCTGACACACAGGGGAAAGTGTGCAGCTGTGGGACTTGCTTTCATTATGGTGCAGGTTAAGCCCAAGGCTTGCACATGCCACTGGGAGGTTTGTGCCAGGCAACGCTGCTGATGTTCCTTGTGCAGGAAAGAACACGTCAGGTGACGCAGCACTGCAGTGGGAGCTCCTGACACCACAGCACCACCAGCTGCACCCACAGCTCCCCGGCTGGGCAAACACACAGCAGAAGCAGCAACCGAGCCACAGGCTGGGAAGGTTTTTGTGGCTGGGGAAGTTGCTGCACTTTTCCAAATTTCTAGATCCTGGATTTTTCAATACTGGCACAATAGTCTTATCAGTCCCACAAAGTCCTCCATTACCCCATTAACTGAAGTGACCTGTGCTGTCAAAAAAAAAAGTTCACAAAAAATTCAAAGAAATTTGAAATCTGAGTGTTTTCTTTTTCCTCTTCAAGAGTGTGAGGGATTGGAATGAGAAAGAGGAGAGAAAAGCAAAGGGGCTTGGGTTAAGTTCAATTAGCAGTAGAGCATACTCTGGAAAGGTGTGTGTATAAAATACAGGCCTCAGGGAATAACAGTGGTAAATAGACAAATTAAACTTCAAGAGTCTTTCTAACCTCTCATATATATAATTTTTTTTTAATATTCACCAAGTGTAAAAAGATCAGCCCTAGACACTTACAATGAACATGATAAATGGTCATATTGCATGTGTGTTAATTAATACTAACCCCTCTCTGGAAAATGAAAAAAAAAGTAGTGCAAAAAAAATTCAAACAAACCCTGCAACAAAAAAACACAAAGCATTTACAGACACAATATACATGCTTTTAAGCAAAGTGAGCCTGGCAGGTGGGTGTTTTCCAAGTAAACTGCACCACCGTTTACTTTCTATATGGGAACAACAACCTGAAAAAATGATACTCAATCAAGTGCAAAGCATTAAATTGCATCCTCTACTTTTTAGAGGCTTTTACCAAAACATTCATCCACTTCAGCACCAATCTCATCCAAACTACAATATTTCGAGTAAATGGTGTGAATAGAAACTTTCAGTTCTACACTAGACATTTTCACTGATTGACCTAAAACACAGTGAGCTTCTGCACAGTTGACTTAATTCCTAGCCAAGAAGTAAATGTGCTAGAAGCATCCTTTACTACACTGTGTATTAACCCACACCATTTTCGCTTGTGTTTTGTGTGGTGCTTTGTTTTATAAAACAAGAATACCAACACCTAACACATCTCAATTATACAAAAATATGTTACCCAGTTCTTCTGAGAATAAAAGAACTCAATGCCATAAACAACAGATATTATTTGGAAATGTCCACAAATTATTTTTTTCTACTAACCATTTGCCCAAGCAAGAAAATCTCCAAAGATAACACTTTTAAACCTCAAAAGTTTTACTCATCCTAAAGAAGGGCAAAAATCAGTTTTGGTTCATTTAATTACCCCTCTCAGCTTAAGTAGGGTCTGGTTTATTTCCACTACCTAGCTATAAGAAGATTTTTGAAAAGTCAGCATTGAACTGAACACACTAAAACCTACAAAAAACCCACAGAAACCTCCACCCAAAACACCCCCCCCACTTTAGATTCACACGTCAGCAACTCAAGTCCTGAAAACAACTCTACAGCCTGACAGTTTTTGCACTTTCTGTGGAGGATTACTAAGAACTAAATGTAATTAACCATAACTGCACATTATCTTTCACAGTTTAAAAAGGCAAAACAACCAATATGGGTTCTTTCTGGTCTCTAATAAAATTTTCTTCCCTGTATCTTAACAATAATTCATTTGCACTAAAAAACCCACAATAATTAATAAACTTCTGAGACTTCCACCAAGTACAGATTAATAAACTTGTGAGATTTCCACAAATATCAGAACAACTGGTCACAATGGTGCAATTGCTATCTGCTTGCTTAAGGATGACTAAAAATGAACTGGTATTCTGTTAGAGCAAAATACTCACAGACTTGATGTTTCAGAAAATGGACTGCATGATAATGAATATTTTTAGTATTGTCATTTTTTGATAGCACAGAGGGTACTATTAGCCCTTCCAAATCTGAGTGAATGAACACTTTAATAATGTGTGATTCAAGGATGAGGAGGTTGAGAACAATGGTTTTGAAGAGATATTTTAGGTCTTCTAGTTTCAGAAGATATTTAAAAACAAAATGGTTTTTGGATCCTTTGGCAGCATGGGAAAAAAAAAGAGCAAAGAAAAACCTGAAAGGCAAGCAATGTACTTTTTATGTAATATTAAAGAAAACAATGCTGTTTAAAAGAAAAAAGCAGCATGTCTTTCACATTTTATGTCCTAAGTAGGTTTAAGTACTGCCTATTACTTGTCAAGAATTCAATAGCAAATAGAAACTTTCCAGGTTGACATGCTGGGGCAGACGAAGGTCATTCTTTAAAGCATTTTCTCCCTTGAGAGGAAAACCTGGAAGGATGCTGTTTGAGCAATTTATACCAGGCACAGAAAGTCATTAGATGTCTGTGCTGCAAGTCTGCCATGATCCCAATTCCACAGCCATATGTGGTTACCACGGTGGGAACCAGCTCCAAAAGCCAGGAAGTCAAAGCAGCTCAGAGGTGTGTATTTTCTTCTCCATGTGCCAAGCAGATATAGGCACTGTAAAGCTTGCACAGAACAGCAAGGCAGCAAAAAAGGTGCCTTGCAGAGATGAACATTATTTTTTAAAAAAGTAAATTTCCAGTTTTGGAGGGGGAGACATGATTGTGGAGGCGGTGGGGGGGGGGAAGCAATTTGCAGGTAGGGAAACATTCCTTCTGGTTAGTGTTTTAATGAGAATCCCCCCCCCCCTTCAGTTGGACTTCAAAACAAAAACTAAACAGTAAGGAATCCCAAAGCATCTGTGAGTAAAAATTATACTCTTAATTTCAGAGTCAAGAGACTCCTATTTTAAATACAATACAATTTCTGAACTGTACTTTGTAAAGACACAAACTCAGCATTTTTTGAAAAGCCAGCCATCCAGGAGGAATACATGAGCTTGCAAATAACTCCTTTTTCCTGAAGAAGGTTCCAAAATGATGCAACAGATGTCCAGCTTTCAGTTATATAGCAAGGAATGCATGCTACACGTTTGCTTATATAGAACATAACCTTATTCCACTTATATGGGCAGAAATTCAAGTCTAATTCAGACCAACATGTCTAAAGAGGAACATAAATGAGTTATTAAGTACATACTCCTGATATGCACTCGACATATAGCATTACCTGATGTTTGATTTTTGCTGTAGATATGAAATGACACAAAAATCAAAAGCATTTTACCCAACAAGAACGTCATATGGACTATCCTACTCCTTCTTCTCTCAGTGTTTTAACAATCCAATCTGACACATATTCCTCTATTTGGTATCCCCAAGGAGAGCCCTGTCTTGGATATCTCAGCCAAGGCAGAGTCTTCTCATTTTATCGTGGATTGCTGTACTGGCCTGTTCAGAGTCCTTCCTATGCCTCTAAGCCATACTAAAGGAGAATTATTCCTCAAGTTTTTGACCAATTTTATCCTCCCCACACTTGTGGAATTGGTTTTGTGTTTGTACATTCAGTGTGTCTGAAAAAGAAAAAGCTCAGCAACAGAATTGTGTGCATATATATTATTTTTAACTCTCAAACTGCATTACAGAATCTTTACATTTATACACAAGCACAATATAAGTGACTTAATATTTTATGGCCTCCTCAAAATACTTTCCCGTAACATCTGAATTTGTCCCTTTAGCTTAGGGAGCTATGTGAAAAAAATTTAATATACTCTGAGGATATCCTGCATTTCTTGTAAATTTGCATATCCCAATTCTCTCATATTTCCAGGAACACTGGGAAATGCATCAAGTTAAAGCTGTATGGAAAAAAATATCACTTTAAAAGATGAAATTAAGCCACCAGATTCACTAAGACAAGCAAAAGTAGAAAAACCAAGCAAAACCACTATCATTAGCTGCATGCTATCCAACTAGCTTCTGCAATACCCTATATTAGACAGTATATGTGCTAGTGTATATAAAAAGGGGGTAGAAGAAACTCTCAATCTTGCTGTTTCTTAACTTTCTTGAGTATTATTTAGTCAAACAACAAATCTGTATTCTACATTAACTTATGTCTGCCATAAAATTACAAATAAAATACACATCATGCCTAGAAATCAGTTTCCATTCACATCAAACATCAGCTCTATATATAACTTTATATGCTTTTCTCAATAGGAAAGCATGAATGTTGTTGTGCACATGAAGATTATCCAAGTCCCTGTCTAATATCAAAGGGTCTTAAAATAAACTACATATGCAACCGGTTCCAACCTTAGGACATGCACAAAGGAGAGAAAAGTACCAACAAGTGAGATTCAAACATACATATGAGCATAAAGGTACTAGAGGTTAAATTTCTAACAGAAAGCTATCTTTAAAAAGCTGATGCACTTCCATAGCATTATTCTTGTTCTCTATGCATGGTCAAAGTCCCACTGAAATCAACATCAACACACACAAGCATTGAATAGGGACCCACAACTGCCATCATTTTGTTAAAACAGAAAATTTAAACCACATTCCTCGCAACGCGTCATTCAGAGGTTCTTATTTCAAAAAAACCCTGGGAGCCTACCAGCACATAATGAACTTATCACAACTTCCTCAAAGGTCAGAGTACATATTTCATTTTTCTCTTTCTTTTCTAAGCACACCCATGGCCAGAAACGAAGGTCTCTAGCATATTTATTAAGAGATGTCTACACATAGAGAAGCAGCATGTATGCATATATACACATGCACCTTTAAAGCATTATTATAAGGCTTCCCTTCCAGTATTATTAGCAGCTGCTTGCATATATGCAACTTCTTGTCCAGAGTGACAGCTGTATTTTCGCCTGTTTTGACATTGAGTCTGATCTGGGTGAATAGCTCATATCCATTAAAGTGCTATTACAACACTGAATGACTGCCAAAATACTTCCTGATCAATTTTAAAAGCCAGCTAGCTGTCATCATCTAATCGCAACAGCAGAAAACAAATCTTTGGGGAATAAAACAAGATTTTAAAACATTTTTTAAAAGCAGGGTATTAAGTCTAAAACCACCAAACTATTTAAATAAAAATCACAAGCTGCAGCAATATCTAGGTAAAAATCTTTGTGCTTTGAAAACCCATATACTTGTTACTGACAAGCATTCTAACATAGTCTCTAAATCTACCATTTCAACAATCTCTGCAGTTTGAATTCTTGCCATTACATAACTTAATAAAGCAGCACTGAAAACAATCACCACAGAGTGTGATTGTGCTCACCATTAAATTTAGTTCTATAAATATTAAGACTGAATTCAATCATCTTTGTGTCTTTGGTTGAATGACGGAAAACCAGTGTGCAGGTTCAACTCCTTACCTCTGAATAGCTTTGCTGTATGCATATTTTTAAGTTGCAGTACAAACATTATTTCAGACTTTCATTTATCAAGCACACTTGAAAGGCTATATAACTCAGAGACAGTTAAGACCACTTGAAAAGAAGGCACAGTTGGCACAAATTTGGCACAGCTTTCATAGAGCCTGAGCAGTGCTGTATTTGTAATACAGCACATTAAAAAACATCAGAAAGGGATTGTAAGAAATTACATGTTCTATATGAAAGACGTCTAGTAAGACAAGCATGCAATGCCCACACGCACACACAGTGACTACTCAGTGTATAAATGTCTTTTTAATTTCTCCTTACTGCACTGTTTTCTCCTCTACTCTGTGCTAATTTGATGTGGTCAGGCTGTTTTGATCAGTGAAACACATAACACCACCCACCTGAACGAAATATTGCTGCATCAAAATATATATATATATAGTCATGCTGCATGAAACTAGCTCAAAGAAATAGACCAACCACCTACTCCACAAACATCCACACACGCTCAAAAATGAAACTGTGCATTTGTCACTAGAAATACACCATGAATTAGAAGTTCTTTGAAGAGCTTCTTCTGTATCTCTACTCTGAAGCTGAAATATCAAACAAGCAAAAAAAAAAAAACCAACAAACCCCAAACCCCCAAAAACCAACAACTAAAAACCCCTCTAAAACTACACTAGGTAAGACTGTCCACATGCAGATTTGCACCAAAACAGCTGAGTAAAAAAGGAGTATGCTCTTTCAGTTCTAGTTCTTAGATAACTGAACTCTATGTTTATAAACTTATAAAACCTAATTAGAAAGATAGTTGCATTACTGCCTGGCAAAATAATGGTGTATGACACTTTGCAATACAATAATAATTAAGAAATTTTTTAAGTGTTATTCTAGCCAGGGTGTTCATGACAAGAAATCTCTCTCCATGAAAAATGAGAAACTAGAGGATTAGAGAGGGTTCTGCAAGCACAGGTCCAATATATTTTATCAAAGAGTGACAATTCAGATGTGAAAATGTTGAAGGAGTTTGTGTGGAATACGTATCTTAAGACCTTACTGGTTTTGGCAGCATGTCAAAAATGCAAACTGCATGTGAAGGAACATTGACAGTGACTCCTGGATTTAAGGGACAATAAACATTTTTTCAGAGAAGCCACAGTGATGACATATTAATAATTTAATAAAAGGAATCCTCCACCTTGGGCTTTGGTTCAACCCCAACAAAGTAGACAGAATCTAAATAAATAATTTCAAACTCATTAAAATAAAAATATAAATACAGGATCTTGTTCAGACATACACTTAGATTCAACCACATTTGTTTTGTATATTGTAAACATTTACTTTTAAAACTAATTTGTGTCTATGCCTTAAGTCAAGGAAGAAGAAATCTGTCATGAAGTACTAACTAGCATTATGTCAGCTCCATGGGAATCTGGCAGTATTTTCATTTGTGGCTTACACATTTAAGTAGAGAGGATCCTAATCTCCAAGAAGAGCCTCTTTTTTTGAGAACAGTAAGAACCTAAAGCTAGTGAATAACATTTTTTATGACAAGTACCTAGAACATTTATGTTAGTTTAGAAAAACCCAGCATATAAATGTATTACATGTTCTTAATAGATCTATTACCAACATATTAATTTTACACCATTTATAGGTCTGTTTTTACTAATAAAATGCATTTTAAAGTTTAGCTTAGGAGGATAACATGCTGATTGACTGTTGATAATTCTGGATAATAGCACTAGTGATAAGTAGCAGCTACATTAATAACTACAGTGGGAAGGGACTACTGGGAATCTGCATGTTTGCAAAAGGATTCTGAACAGCTAATATGTACAGATTGCTACAAAATCTTGTGCATGAAAATATACATTGCCTTGTAACTTGACATCAATAATGCTGCCTATTAAAAACAAAATCAGCATGATATTCCAATAGTTTAAATGTTCTAAAGACCTTATTCTGGTTTTAATAAATTTCTTATAATATCAAAATTATCATGGGTTTTCTGTCAATGTGACTGTACACTAGGAGGAAGAAATCAAAAACTGACTAAGAGGCTGAAGAAAACTGATCCCCTTGCATCATATCAAGCAAAGCCACTTATCAACCAGGATGGTCTAACTAAATAACAGAAGAGCTGAAACTCAGCATAAACTGGCTAAGTTAACTAGCTAGCATTTATCCATTTACTATTTAGGAAGGCATGGAACACATCACAATGAACATCCCACTCCCAAACTGGCACGTTCCCCAAAACAGACTGGCATGCTGCCACAACTTTTAATCTCAGCAGGAATACTCAACAGGAGGAATGCTACAAAAGACCAGAACAGGAAGGAGGGATAACAGGAGTCTACAACCCTGCTCTTCTGTGATATTTGCAGAGGAAGGAGGTCATCATTTAAGGGACACCCAAGTCACATGAGAGTGACTTTAAAAAAAAAAAAAAAAATGAACTTTCCCTCCACAAAAACGCATTCACATTCCAGCAGACAGGAATGAAGGGTGATATTTGACTCATGATGCCAAAAACTGTCATAATAGTATGTGATACAAGTATGAAGTTACTATTAAACTAATTTTAGAGATATTATAAAGAGTATGAGTCTCACATATTTATTACCATCTGCCAGAAGTGATTACAGCACTAAGCGTATAAAACAGTTACTGGAAAACCTATCTAAACGACTGGCTTAGAAATTCCATTGTTAGGAAAGCTTCATGATGTAACACCCATTTTGCTCTCACAGGTATTGATTATGTACATATAACATTACATAATATAGCTAGCATAGTATTAAAAATGACAGTAGAGAGGACTTTGCTTTATTTACACAGTATTGCAGGAGAAGTTGCTTATTACATCAAAACTTCAAGCCAAAAGAGAAATATATGCAGTTCTGCAACAGTTTGGCTAACGGTCATTATAAATATCATGTCAAGCTTCGTGCCAATTTTATTTTTTTCTTTAATAAAATGAGCTTGTCACACTGTTCATGAGGGAGATAGCTGAGCCTTGGACTGCAAGTAAATACACCAACATTAAAACCTCTTCCAGATGTGCAGCTGCTTTCTGCAGCACAGAGATATTTCTTAGCCTTTAAGCAATATGAATATGAACTACTAACTGAAAAGAGTATGATATATTTGGTATATGATAATTTAACAGGCTGGGGGAAAAAAAGTCAGCGGAGAGTAAGGGGATCGAGCATCCTACCAGGGATCTTTCACCCTTTGACTTTCTAGTTTACAATCTGATTTTTCTGGAATGCTGACCTACTTGTCAGCTTTATAGGATTTGTGCCTGGTGTTTTCATCATGGAGATGAGCAGCACAGGGACATGGCCTTCGTCTCCTTCCTCAACTTCCTTGTCTCTCACTTGTAATCACATAGCATCTATCTCCTCAATATTATCCACTTCTAGGGCAGTGGTGTCCCCCCAGTTTGGAACAAAGGCCCACCTTTCCCCACAGTGCTCTTCCCTTACTTATTTTCCTCTGGATTCAATCAACTCACAGGGCATTGCTTCAGCTAAAGCAAGATTGGGAAGACAGACACAGCAGAGCTGCTGGAGCACCCACCTGCCATCACAAACTGGCATCAGGAATCACAGTAGTACCACACAGTTTTAGTACTGTTTGGAATAATGTATTTTAAAATTAAGCTTTTATGGAAACAGTAGTGACTACTGTAACTCACCCCTGTTATTACACAGGAAAAAGTCTCCACCCACCACTGTTTCACTAGTAACAACCATGTAAAAGTCTGACATACAAGTGCACTTCGCATTTATGGGTGTCATTCACAGGAAACTTGGCTTATATTTTCTTGGAATGCTTTCTACAGGACATAAGAGAAACAAAAAAAAAAGTTGGATAGAAAGTAAAATAACTGGCTGGCTTCAAGTCCAAAGCAGTATGGCCAGCCAGGCAAAGGAGGGGATTCTGCCCCTCTGCTCTGGTGAGACCCCAACTGCAGTGCTGCATCCAGCTCTGGTGCCACCACCCTAAGGACAGGGTACTGCTGAACTAAGTCCACAGGAGGGCTATGAAGTTGATAAAAGGACTGGAGCACCTCCCCTATGGAGACAGGCTGAGAAAATTGGGGCTGTTCAGCCTGGAGAAGAGAAGGTTGCATGGAGACCTCACAACAACCTTCCAGTATCCAAAAGGGGCCTGCAGGGAAGCCAAGAGAGTGTCTGCATCAGGAACTGTAGTGATAGGACAAGGAGTAATGGCTTCAAGAGAAAAGGAGGAGAAATTTAGGTTCAATATTAGGAAGAAAGTCTTTACTGTAAGGGTGGTGAGACACTGGAATAAGTTGTCCAGAGAGATTGTAGATGCCTCAACTCTGGCAGCATTCAAAGCCAGGTTGGATAAGACCTTAAGCAACCTGGTCTAGCAAAAGATGTCCCTGCGCATGGCAGGAGAAGTTGGGACTAGGTGATCTTTAATGTCCATTCCAATCCTTAATACTGTGACTCTACTCTATGACTAATGTTACTTAGGTTAAACAAAAAACAAAACCAAACCAAAAAAAAAAAAAAAAAAAACCACAACAAAAAAAACCAAAAAAAAAGGTTATAAAAATCTGTTTTGCTGAACTTTTTTTTTCCCTGAAAAATAAAGTACAACCCAGACTTTTTTTTTAATGTGGAGAAATAAAAGTTGCATGTTACATGGAACAAAATAGGAAGTCAGTCTAGTCATTCTCTGTATAGAAGTCCTGAAAAACTTCCAGTTACTGAAATAAAGTGTAACTATGAATCAACATTTCTAAATCTATATGGGTGGAGTTAACAATCCCCTCTTCTATCTCCAGTCTAACTGAACTTTCCTGCCTCATCTGTCTCCATCACTGTTCATATTCCTCATGCTGGCCACCCAGTCTTTACATCAAATACCTAATTTTCCCTCTGCTCTGAGCATTTAAGGTACTTCCTGAGGTACTCTGAGCATGGGTACTTCAGAAAGTCTATAAAGCAACATAGGTGTTAGTAGTTCACGCCTCAACCTCACTAACAATCACCTGTGGGGGAAAAAAAATCAATACCAGTTAATTCCTACTTCAACACCAAAAGAAGTCAAAATGTCTCTGTGGGCTTCACCTGTGAGGTGAGGTGGGATGTGTTTGTGGAGCAAGGGATGGTAAGGGAGGTCAGACAAACCAAATATGAACACATGTTCATGAAGGTTGTCCTCTGCATGTTTTGTCGAACACTTTGGATACCTTCATTCGTATGACAGGCAAAGTGGTTTACCATCGCTGACAAAAGAATCTAGCAGTAAATTACAACTCTATCTATTTCAGAGCTCCTTTTATTGAGTCAGATGTGGGCGAGCTTGTTGTTTCAACATGCCAAAGTTATCAGCAGGGAGGATTGCTAGGAGTATCAAGAGAGCATGAAGTGGGTGTTGACTCTTTAGAACAAGAACTGTTAACACTTCAAAAGCACATCACAAAGCAATGGGACTACAGAAAGTCCCTGCCCTCACAGCTCTCTGAACCTCAACACCTGAATTTAACAGCTTAGCAAAGCAAGGATAGATGACAATAGGTGCTACATTCAAAACTAAGTAATCAAAACTGGGTGTATAAATCCTTTGCAAACTACCCAAAGTAAGCTATTTGACAGAGTCCCTTTATCTACCCTGCCCTCTAATTTCCAAGTTAGAAATGGTTGAGTTCATTACAAGTTAGAGTACTTGCCAGCACAAAAGAAGAATATTTTAAAAAATCAGAGAAAGAAAAATCTTCATGACAAGTCATCCCAATCATTAAAGATGCTGCAAATAAAGTTTTTTATTTAAAACACTATAATTTTCCAATAACCTATTTACTTAGGGAGAAATTTCTCTATTTTGTACATAGAAGGGAAGACTTTATTTGTCTCAGAAATATTACATGGTTTAGGATCTAACATTCACTGTTTCTATAGATAAAAGCTTAGTGAAGCTTAGCCATCCACAGTGCCATCTATGATATGATGATGAAGAATATTTGTAGTAGTAAATAAATAAAATTATGAATAAACTGTCAGTCCATTCATAATAAAAAGAATGCATTAACTGTGCACCCATAGCTTCAGACCAGACTGTTTTCTATACCTTGTTTGTATCCTCTTAACTAATTCTTTAACCACACCAAAACATGTATCAGTTGCTTCTGAGCAATCTTCTACAAAACTGAACTAGAAATTGAGCTAGACCAATGCTTACACAAGGAATGCAGCTTATTACATTTGTTGCACTCCAAATAAATATTGATTTCAATCTCAGAATGCTATCAAAGGGCTTGCATCAATTACACAGTACATCACAGTCATGATGCAAGTTACCTAATTCCAGTGATGCACACAGCAAATCAATCATTCACATCCACATAGCTTGGTGAACCAGAGCCACCACTACTTACCTTTATCTGAACTTTTAAATACTGCATTCATTTTGGAGTGGCATTATAAAGGAAAAGGCTTACAATGAAAAAAATATCAGCTAATCTGCCAAAAAACCTGCAGTAATTATAATTACCTCTATTCATGTCATGTGTGTTTTAATACATACACAAATGAGTAAAAGAGCCCTTAATGACAACAACATTATGAGGGGAGGTTTCCCTTTTGCATTATCTATTTATTCAACACAAAATTATTAGGCTATTGTGATAAAGCAGCTAGAGTACAATGACTTTCCTTTAATCACTAATTAAAATGCTGATTGCCTGTTGAGTGAGACGTGCAGTTATGGTCAAACACCAAGTCCTATTGTGTGATAACAGCTTGGGCTGGCCTTACAACTGGGTGGGGTTGAATCACTGCTAAGTAAACAAACCCTCTATGGCTGAAAAACACAATCCCTTCAGCTCAATAAAATCCTTAAGTAACTTTTAATTTTACAGCCTTAGACAAGCTAATATTGCAGAGCACAAAAGTTCAGAGATAAAGAGACCTACCGGGTGCTGGTATAAACAAGCAATTACACAGATTGTAGAAGAGCAATACTGAGTCTGTATGAATTAATTTATTCTGTGTACAAGCTGAGGTGGAAATTAATTTCATGGGGCCAAATTCAAAGGACCACTGGGACATTATTGGTTTCATCTCTTCAACTTCTGAAGGATACTCAAATTGCACCTCTGCAATCCCACTGATAGCACCCCAATGCCATTAGTGGGGTTTCACAGATATAGTCAGGAGAACCCACGCACTCATATTTCCCTTACATACTTGATTTATTGCAAAATAAATTAAGCAAAATAAGACCCATTTATCTACAGTCATGTATTCCATGTAATCATCTTAAATGGTAAAGCAAAAAAAAAAAAAAAGTCAGTAAAATGCCACTGTTCACATTGGAGGACATGAGAAAAATCAGCAACACTGTACCTGTCATTTACAAAAAGAGATAGAATTCTTTTTCAAGAGAGGTAAGGTAAATACTTTCTAGTTAAAAATAAAATAATGTAAAAGCTGATTCTAGTATTATGAGCTTAATTTCATCAGCTACCATCATACATCCCCAAGTAGCAGTGCAGTATTTAGCATTTTCTGGAATAAGGGGGAAACCCCCACTTTCTTCTAAATATAACTTTTTAATACTCTAAAAAAATCAATTTAATCCATAAAGTTAACATGGCATAGAAGAAACAAACTCATCATTTCTCACAAGTAAATTCATTCCTTTAAAAGGCCATTGGTTACTAATTTCAAACACCTCCATCACATAAATAAGAACAAATTTGCTTTCTTTCAGTTCAACTGGTTTATTCTCTTAACAGAATAAATAATAATGAGCGGTTTAATGGACTAACCTTTATCACATTTCAAATAATCACATAAAGTTTGGTGTATTTTGTCTGTGTTTGTTAAAATACACAGTACAGGAAGTTATCTGGGCGTATTTTTGTTATAGTTAAATGTGTATATGTATGTGTAATATGCATATTACACATAATTTGAAGTTACTATTGCAGAAACCTCAGATTAATTCTTACAACTACTTTTATATGTTCACAATGCCACAAGGACAGAAGGAATTATTTTTATTCTATAGCTGCAAATATTCTCTTCCCTATTTCCCTAGTATCTTTTTGACCAGTTGCCTTTTTTATATACACACATGCAGTCAGTTCAACTTCCTCACAAGAATAACAGTGCTCAAACACAAAAAGAAAAACCTTTTCCACATCACAACTCTTCACTTGCTACCACATTTCTCCACCTTACCAGTAAGAAAATCCACTTTACCTCTCCACCAGTAAAAACAGCACCTCTTGCACTTTTAATATTTTTATTGTTGTTCTCTCATTTGTCTGTAGAAAACAAAATAATTCCTTTGTGTTTCTGTAAAAATGCGAACTGTAGAGACATATTTGCTTTTGGGGTTTTTTGCTTCCCCTCTGCTTGAACGCATTTGAAACCAAAATGGTTATTTGCCTATATGGAGCTGCTATTTACATAATAAATCATCCCACCAAGGAAGCAGAAATCCACATTCAGTGTTTGGAAGGCACATACAAGAGGCACAGGTATCTCTCCTTCCCTACTGCTGCTCTACAGAGAGGCCAGTGAGCATGCTACACCTTGCAGAGTGTCAGCACCACACCTTGAGAAATGACTGTGTCAGACTATCTCCCACACCCTAGGACTATTATTACCAATTGCAACTGATGGCGTGCTTCACTTCATTCTTTCACATCCAGATAAATACAACTACAGCCCTTATTTTACACCATTGCATTGCAAGACTAGTGTCAGGAAACTACACCTGATGTAACAGCCAGGATCCAGCCTCAAGTGAGTAAAATCCACCAGTTACCCAAGGCAATGGCTCTGCTCTCACTGCCTCTGCTGAGCTACACTGCCTGTATCAGTGGGTACACTATGTAATTAAAGATATAAAAAGGACAATGTCAAAACCTGATGTATGGAAATCTGTGCAAATATTGCTTTCTCTACTAAATTTTAAAAAATAATTTAATAATTTTTGTTTCTAGATTTCTGTAGACCATTTGCTGATCTAGCCAGTGCAGATGGCACTGCTATACTAACAGGATCATGAAAATCTTGGAAATAGGGCAAATTCTGATGACAGCTTTGGTAGTACTACTTCAGAATGATGAATAAAACAGCTCAGGCCCTAATCTTCCATGAAGACATACATCATTCTCTGAACCCCTGCCTATGTTTTTCAGCCTTTGCAGAAGGAGTTGGAGGTGGCATCTAAGTGTGAGACTAGAATATAGAGGCATGAGGTCTGTGGGGTTTTACTTCATAAGCATTCAACAGAATTATAAAACCTGGCTTTACTCAAAACCTCCCTTAAGCTTACAGCTCAAATTTTTTTTACCCCTTCCATTTAACACATTCAAATAACTTCCAGAGGTATCAGTTTCCCAACCACTGAACAAATACAGTTTGAATGCAGTGACCCATCCTTCTAGCCAGCACTGCTGCAGCTTTCAACTGATCACTATTACTCAGCTGTCATCAAAAAGATCTCTTACTGCCTGTAATACTCAGCAGCTTGGCAAATACAAAACCTGGTTTTTAATATTGATTATTGAACATTTCACTTACTACAAACCACATCTTTCTTATTTAAACAGCAGTGGATTTTGCTTTACACAGCGACAGCTTTAAACCTCAGTGGTTTAAAACTGAACTTTTGCAACGATATCTACCCACACTTTAAAAAACTTGCTACATTTGCTATCTATGACTTCCATCTAGCTTTGGCATATGCAGGCATATAAATAACTAAAGTTTAGGCAAATACACACAGATTCCCCATTGATATACAGAAACATTATGATGTAGTTGCAAAGGACCATATAAGATGATTATTCACGTGTGGAAAACCAGTATCCATTTAACTGGAAACAAGAAAGAACAATGAGAAACACTAGGGTGAATGCATGCATCATTGGAAAATCTTCATAAAAGCTGAGTGTATTAAGCCATAGAACAGCCTGACTGGTAGGTGGCAGAAACCCACTAGCTTTTGACTATTGCAACAGAACAAAGGAGAGTAGAAAACACACTTTGGAGATTCACTGTATATAAGCAGAAAGACTGGATGATCCAACTGGTCATTTGAATTCCATGATTCATTAGTCCTGAGCTTTATTTAATCTTTTCCAAAGCCTCACACAGTAATAAACCAGAGAACCAATTCATATCAAACAGAAAACATTTTTTAATTCATTCACAAAGATTTTTATGAATATTCACTTTCTCACAAATCAAAACAGTTCTTTTTGTATCTACTCTACATAATCTGAGCACAAGATTTCATAAGACAAATATTATATCCAGATAAGAACATACCAGAAGACATGTATGTTATAACAAAACAGAAAGGAGCAGCAAACCCTCAATTCAAAGGCAGCCTTTAAGGCTTCATCCCCATCATAGAAAATAAGAGAAACAAACAGAAGGATTCCCTAGCCTCTTATCTCAAGACATGTTGTGCCATAATTTGAAAAAGTCATACAGACTTCTGCTTTGAGAAAAAAAAAACACCACAAACCCCAAAGCCAAAACAAACAACCCCGACAAAAAACCTCCACCAAAGAAAACCCCACCACATAGGAAAACACACCCTTCTAACACACACCCAGTTTACACTTACATGCCACAGTACAGGTATAAAGAGAATGTGACACCTGTATCAGCAATGTAAGGCTAATATGAAGATGGCCTACTTGTGCAGTATTAGCATCAGATTTAGCATTTACTAGTAGGTTACGTGTCAAAACATAACTTAATTCTCACTTTATTAGCTGTTGAAAAGCATAGATATGCACACCAGTATATTTTCTTTTTATGAAACTCATGTTTTTAATCAATAAAATGAACCAGTTTGAGATGGTTCTTATTACATGGGCTGGGAAAACCATGTCTAAAGCAGTTCAAAAAGCTGTTGCCCTTACTTGTTCCCACAAGTGATTTTGTTTGACCTTTCACAGTGTTTGAACACACTTTTATGAGACTGAGAAAAAGAGATGTTGTGGTTTTCTTCCATTTCCTTGTCGTAGCTCCAGGCTGTCACATTTAAGGATTTTTATACCTGATTATATGGTTGTATAATGGTTATATCCCTATCATTAGGACTTCCTTGATTAAAAAAAAAACCTCAAATACTTTCACTTTTTACTATTAGAAGGAATTATACAAGATTCCCATTTCACAGTTCAAAATTATGATCCAAATATTTGTTTTTGTATTAACCTGACACACTTAGCTTCAAGGCCAGCTTGCTATCAACTGTCAGGACCCCAAGTTACTTCTTCTCCTAGGTCATCTTCTCACCATCTTCAGGTATTTAAAATTGAGCTCTTTCCTGTAGTGAACTGTATGTATTTTATTTCCTCCATTTATAATTAATTTATAATTATAATTTTGAATTCTATCCCTGTGCTTTAAAATGCACACAGACCTTCCCCTCTGCAAGTAGCTCCAGGTTAACAACTACAAACCAAACAAGAGTTTCCTATTTCTTCATCCAAGGCATCAGTGAAGACAAATGTTATCAGGCCCTGAAGATGCACCATGAACTCCACCTGCATTGAAACTATGCCCATACTGCATAGTTTAGGGCATCAATTTAGTACCTATGTTAGAATTCTAGGCTTTCCATGTGATTATGACTTTCTTCTCAATCATCATCCTAACCCCCTTTTTACAGTAATTTCATTTTCATCATGTTTATCATAGAACAGCTGAAGAAAATGTCAAAACTAAGATATTTACGAAAAGCTAGAATTCTACTAAAATCTTTCCTGTATTTTCTTTCTTGACTATCTGTAAGGCATATTTATTCTATTACTGTAGGTAGGTTGACACTATGTTTGCTGAAGCAGTCATGTTGACTTTTTCCAGATGTTTATGAGCAATGTGTATTTTTCCAGCAACTGAAGTTTGCTGACTGGTCTGTTGCTTAGGTCAATGAGGTTTAAAGAGAGGTATGGCTGAGAAAATAGTATCCATAGACACCTTCTTCAGGAAGCCAATTACAAGTCTAAATGAGAATTTCCAATAAGCAAAGACACTGCCAGAGGAGCCCCCTGCCTCCACTAGGAGCCTTGAGTTATCTTTATTCACTGTTTGAGGCCTGAAGTCCTAACTTAGGCATCTGACTCATGTGCTGAAGTGATCTAAGCTCTACACCTGCTAGTATGCTCAGAATCTAACCCATTCTCCAAGAGTTTTCACAGAATATATTGTTAGCTGTCAAACTGACCAGCTCTACTGGTCAATTCTCAATTACTGTTGGAAAAATATCACTCACTGTTTAAACAAACCAAAAATTGCCACACTGCAACCCTACTTCCCTAGATATTTTTCATTCCTTAATTTTTTATATAAACACACAAGTTACTCAGATTTTAACATAGGTGTTAATAGTAAGAAATCTCATGTCCATTAATACTTCCAGTGAAAATTAAGAGGCAAGAAGTTAAAAAATTATTTTAAGAATGCCAAGGCATCTACTGGTCTTTTACCTACTCACTGAGCAATGTGAAGGCCCTTTTCTCATTCTTCCTTTCTCAGTACTTTGTCTCTTATAATTGAATTCCTCTTTGTGCCTAAGCCTTTCCAAATTTCATTTCCATTTTTCCATACCATTCTTTTATGATCATCCATAATAATTTGACCCAGTTTCAGCTGCTGACATCCCTCAAGTTTTACATCACTAAAGAGCTCATGTTTAGTTAAACCAGACTTGTGTTAAACTTTATTTTTTTGCACTAGTAAAGCCAGTATTCAGACATTTTGAATGTCCACTGCCTTCATATCACTTTGCCACACTCTTGCTTCTTACAGAAAGCTGCCTACCAATTTTCCAAGTTTAATAAAGTGCACTTTCTTGAACCCTACCATCTTTAATCATAGGATATATTACATCCACAGGCTGCCCAAACTGTCAAACTATCTGACAGCCAGAAAGGCAATAGGAAAATTAATCAAAAATCTGAAAACCAGCCAAGTGGTAGCCATGGAAATTCTAGAGACTGGCAAATAAGGCCAAAACTGGAAGCAGAGAACCCTAGAATTGTCAAGGTTGAAATAGACCTTTAAGACAAGTGACTTGGAAGTCACATAAATAGTGACAGTATAAAAAAGATACAAAGGCATTAGAAAGCCTCCAAAGGAAAGCTACAAAGATGGCAAAGGGCATAGAGAGGAAGCCATACAAAAAGTGGTTGAGATCACTTGGTCTGTTCAGCCTGGAGAAGAGGAGACTGAGAGGAGACCTCCCTGCAGTTACAGCTTCCTCATGAGGGGAAGAGGAGGGGCAGGCACTGATCCCTTCTCTGTGGTGACCTGAGGAATCTGCATGAAGTCATGTCATGGGAGATTTAGGCTGGATATTAAGAAGAGGTTCTTCATGCAGAAGGTGGCTGGGCACTAAAAGAGGCTCCCCAGGGAAATGGTCACAGCACCAGCCTGACAGAGTTCAAGAAGTGTTTGGACAGTGCTCTCAACTACATGGTGCAACTCCTGGGAATGGCGCTGTGAAGGGCCTGGAGCTCATGGGTGTCTTCCAACTTAGACAGAAAAGGGGTTTTTATAATTCTCTGAAAGGCTATACATTGCCTACAGCCCCAACCCTTTGGTCCCAGATTGCAGTAGTGGATTTTTGGACCAGTCGATTACATTACTTTAAGAAAATTAAGTTAATTTGTCCTTAAGAAAGGTCCTATTTCCTTGGCACTAAACATAAGTGAGTACCATTAGTGTCAGTGAAAGTTATATACCCTTGTTGAGAAGGGATTAAGCAGTTTACAAATGTTTACTTGGCCAGAAAACAGAAGAGGAACAAATAATGCAGAAGTTCTTGGGAAGATAACATATTTGGCAAAGTGCTCGGAATAGCTTATCTTTATCCCTAGTGTGCATCTTAACTTGCAGTCATTTCATTTTCCTATATTTGTGGTCTCAAGCTACAGAAACATTGAAAAATGTTCACTCTTGTGGTTTATCATCTTCACTTCTATAATATTCAGATGTTTTAATGTTTGTCTTTTTTTTTTTTTTTTTAACCAGTGCTCTGGCAAACTTATTTCCTGACAGAACTATGTAAAGAACAGGAAATTGCTTTGCCTACTGCAGAGTTTGTAATCACTAGCATTTGGAACACCCAATTTTAAAAGTTGTGTCTATTCAATCAGAGAATAAAATGGATCATGAATCAAATTGAATATTTCACATCCCAACTAGTCTCATAAAGAGCACCCCTAATAATAACAATCAGTAAGAACTAAATTTACTCAAATTTTGATTGAAACTTTTTAATAGGTAATACATTTGGGAAAATGTTTACAAATAATTGGTTATGAGAAAATCTGTTGTGAATTAGTATTTTTTATTTATTACCCATTAGCTGCAAATAAATTAGCTTGTTCATAATAATACATTGCATTCTATGTCAGTTGCACACTAGATTAAATGAGCACATCACTGTGCAAACTTTTGAAATGCCTAAAATAAAAGTTGGGCTAAAGTTTCCATTTACTAATGCTCTAAGTATTAAACCAATTCTAAGACCAGTCAATTTTAACAGCATAGTGTGAATAAGACAGACAGAGAAATATAGCAAAGCCTTGTAGGATATATTGAAAATAACAAACTAAATGCCTCCCACATCTGTGGTTGTACCAGTAGTCCAGGATGCAACAGATTTTTGCATCATCTTCATCAGTGGGAAGCCAGCCAGATCTGCTTACAAGTGGATGGAAGGCAGAGCTATGCCCTACCACTTGCCAGGCCCCTCCACCTCTGTGTTTTAATTTAGTTTCAACTTACAGCAAGTTATGCATCTGGCACATCCCTTCCCTGTGCCAGAGGCTCCAGCAGAGCCCCACATATTATTGTGCTATATTTAGGTAATTTTAAAAATATTTTTCAGTATAAGAACGAAAGTAAACATCTATTTTGCTTATCTGACATAGTATTTCATTTGTAACTAAATATTAAAATCTTGAAAGCTCAAACATATTAATATTTCCCAATTTACTAAAATGTTTGCTTTTCCAATAACTTTGGCTAGTTTCCTATATGCAAAACTCATTTCAGAAAGAAAGAGAAGGTCTTTTTTTGTAAAATGGAAAGTCCTGTCTTTAAAACAGGATACTGTTAAGGTGTGTAAGGGTAGTCAGGCTGCTTGTTCATATTAGAAATCAAGTATTTGAAGACACATACCTCTTTAAGGAAAGAAACAGTAAGTTGGTGCAACATTTTTACATGGCCTAATGAAGTAAATCTTTAAAATGTTTGTTATATTGCAAATGCCACTCTGGACTACAAAGAGAAAACACAGGTTTCTGGTATCCTGATTAAAGGCCAAGGCTACAGCTTTATTGAAATACAGTAACTCACACTACAGAATTATCTGACAGCCAATAGTCCTTGCAGCAGTAAATAATGAGAGCTCAAGGCAAAACACCACATACACTGGGCCCCATAGAAATGCAGTCCAACCCTAATGTCAAACTCTTAAGTCTATCAATACTGATGAAATTTTAACTCTTTTGTTTCGAGGTATGAAAGATGTAATAATACTTGTATATGGCAATAAAACTTTACTTTGCAGTGATTCTTCCTTTCCTATCTTCTTACTGCACAGATAAAAAAAAAATTGGTCAAAGTCAGCTGTAACAAAAATTAAAAAGCGACAGCCAGAAAAATCAACAGTATTTGACTGTTCACCACCAAATCCATTCAGAGCACTGAATTCCTAGCAACATCTTTCTAGGTATTCAAGAACCATATTAGATAAGGTATAAATTACTTATTACTCAATTAATGCAAAAAAACCATGCAGAATTTGTCACTGGAAGCACCAGAAGCTTGGTAGATTAACATACCTTGCTGAAAAAAGTAACTTTGGTTCTTACTAATTTCTTAGCTAATGCACCTGCATATCTTGAGCCAGCTTCACAAAATTGCTTAAGTAATATTATACAAAATCAACATTACACTCCTGTACTTCAAGGGTTATAGAACCCTTTTAATGTAAATCAAGAGAAGCACTCATTGCTCATATCTAGTTGTGCCATTCAAAGTTCAATGTTTAAAATTAAGTCCATCAATCCTGTTTGTGTCCTGCCCAAGAATATTACTCTGGAAGGAAAGAGACCACTTCTAGCCTTTTTCTAAATCATACCCCTTATTCTACAATTTTTATTAGTTTTGTAACTAATAAGAATGAATAAGAAGCAGAACAAAGGAAATTAAAAAATAATAATAATTTGAAGTGTTATGTCCTCAGGCAACAATCCTGGAAAGAGCTGGTCTTGCACCTATAATTCATATTAGCTTGAACAAGATATTAAAAAACTTTGTAGCTTTTATTTGTCCACATACAGCTGAACCAAGCAATACCTCCATTCAAGTATCAAATAGGATGGGCAAACTTTTATCTTTAAGGACTCTTCTAACCCAAGCCATTCTATGAACTTGAAATCCATAAACAGGAAGAACAGACATTAAACCCTCCTCAAAATCTGCAGGTATAAGATTCACTGCAACTGGTACATACTCTGATTTAACAGGGATCTTCTCAGAACCCCATGACTTATAGGCTCCTACTATACACTACTGTCTGCTAAAATACATAGGCAAATAAAAGGCTCATCATTCTAAGTCACACAAGTAACAGACAATAACTCTTTTCCTTACCTGTAAAATAATGACCTGTGGTAATATACATGCATTGTTCTCAGTCACACAGAAAACTTGCATTGCTCCTGCTCCTTTTCAAGAAGATCTACAACCTACTGCAATGTTATTAGCATTTGAGAAACAAATTACTCAGCTGTAACAGCAGCTTCAGATTTGTGCATGCACTTGAGTACCCAAGCTTCTCTCTTCCCTCCTGGTGGGTCTCCAACTCTCAGCATGCACCTAGTTTTATTCACTGTAAGCTGAAGGCACTGCTTTCACTGGCAGACCTCATTTAAACTCTGCAGCATGTCTACAGACTATTTCACAAGCTGCTGCTGCTCAATTCTTCAGGCTAGCTGCTACAGGGTCATAAAGGTCACTAAAGCCAGATCGGTCACTAGGATCAATTTTCCTTTCACAAAGATGCACACAACAAAAGAAGTAGTGAGAAACCCAGGGCAGGTGTGCTGTCCCCACACAGTCTTTGTATCAGCAGCACGTACAAGGTGGTAGGAGTCAATTCCCATGCAGGTGACATTCCTGTTTTTGCCTAAGACGCGGTACCTTTAAAAGAAACAGCACATTGGAAATAAAAATTTCTGTTCCACTATTTTGCTGTTCCTGGTAAGTGAAATAACCTTTCAAACTTTTTGCAACTGCTATGAGGCTTAAACAGAGGAAATCCTACTTGGATTTCTTTTAAACCACAATAACCTGCCAAAATATTCAAGGGAAAGAGCTCATGATAGTGTTATATTCTTTTCTGAAAGCTTAATTTAGACAACTACCAGCAGATCCCTTCATGGACACCGCAAAATCTTAAACTCTCTCTATTTGACTGTGCTTGCCTAAGGCATTAAGTTCAATCCACCATGTCGCACCTCAGTAACTCGACACAGACTAGGAAATTCTTACAGTCAGCTTCCCCAAGGGATTTGTTAAGTTTCACATACATTTAGTTGTGCAGTTGGCCTGTTCAAATTGATAAACTTGTTGCTCAGTGCTTGCAGATTTTGTCACTAGGAAAAATAAGTATTGGAGTGGGGGAAGGGAGGATACTATGTTTGAGCAATAACTTTAAAAAAAATAATAATTACACATGCATTACTGCTCCTATCTCTTCTTGAGAGGCATTTATTTTGCAGAAGAGACAGGCAGATACTCTGGTGATGGGCACATTAAAAATGCCACAGATAGACAAGATGAATGTCATTAACATGTGAAAAATGAATAGAGCAGACAGACACAAAAAATACTATTCAATCCTATCAAATATAAAGAAATAATTCACCACATGAATATCCTGTGTATCTGAACAATACACATATATTATATGCAGGTAACTGATAAAGACTTCAGTCTGGAAAAGCACTTAAACACTCTTACTTTTCACTAAGCGAGCAGCAAATTGGAATCAATGAAATTATTCACTGGATTAGAGTTAAACCATATGTCTTAATTTTTTTTTTTTTTTTTGGTTGAAGGCAAATATGACCCACATGCGACTATTAGATTACTTTTATAATGTTATAACATGTCATACTGATGTTCATGGTATTACTGAGTAAAAGTAACTTCCCTCCCATCCAACTGATGCTTATGGGTATAAAAATTATACGCTATACATTCACCATGAAGCAAACCAGTTCAACCCAGCATCTGCAATGGCAGAAGACTAATGGAGCAGAAAAGCAGCAAGAAAGACAGGCTGAAGAAATAAGAAGCATGAGGAGCCTCCTTTCCAGAAGAGCAACTGTATGGACCTACAGCAAGCACAAAGCCTGTGGTGCTGGCAAAAAAAAAAAAAGCCAGGCGTGGTCACAGAATCAAACCAAGGGAAGATATGATGTGTCTTTTCATCGGGCTTCAGAACACACAAATTAAAACTCTGCATCCTGCAGAGCTCCTCAATTACTTGTCATTACTATTGTGTGAGATAGAAAGCATTTAGTCCTCAGTGTGTAGCACAGATAGCACACCAGACTTCTCTTTCAGCTACAGAGTCATGTATTTTGATGACAACCCAAAAAGAAGCAATTGCTTTCTCCTTCTTTCGTCAGATGCTTTTGTTATAAAATACAAAAAGCCTTATTATCAATCCTTGCACCTAAACTGCACAAGGATTTCCCGTGATGAGATTAATTTACAAAGTTGATGCATTGCAATACCAATTACAGAACAACCTAAATGAGCATCTTAGCTTCACAGTTTTGCAGGGATTGGTGGTCTGCAGTTTGTTTGATATTCTTAGCAGTTACAGGCTTACAAACACTGTGTGATTGTCCTTGTGACTTGTAGATGCTGAAGATCTACAATTTCAGAAATGGGAATCACTGTCTTCAAAGAAATCCAGTGTCACCATAGCCTTTTTTTAATACGTTAAAAAGATCAAGTTTATTTTGCAGTATGTAAACTGGCTTTGTTTAACAGATAAAAAAATACCAACAGAAATACACATTTTCAAGAAGAGCATAAAGATCACTTAAACTATAAAGACTTAATGAAGTTAAGAGAAAATATAAACATATGTATCAGAGGCCATTCAGGACACAGATCCTATATGGTCAAATGTTTAAAAAAAAATAAATCTGTAAAGTATATATAGATTAAAAAAAAGTTTTGAGGCAGAGATTACTTAGGGACCAGGACACATAAATTGGCATTTAGTTGCAACAAGATATGACTCAATCTTATTTTCAGAGGCAGTTATAATATCTGGGCCAATAAAAGAAGTTGCAAAAGTATAGGCTAGAATCAGGCCTATCTCAGAAAACAACAACTCCCCAAACAACAAATAAAAAAATCCAAACAGACTAACAAAACCACACCAAAATCCCACCACCAAAACAAACCAAAACACTGCACTGTCAGTGTGGGGTCTGTATTTCCTGCTTTTTCTAAATCACAAGTAAGGTCTCTTAGTAAGCAGACCAGGTTACAGAAGCTTTCATTCTGATTACCTGCACTGCACCTGATCTGTGAAGAAATAGGAGTTCATCTTCAGCTGACTCAGTGATTAAAACTTCACAAGCAATGAATAGCTAAATTTACAGCAGCTACACCTTTCTTCACACTTGAACATAATGATTGTCAGCTTGTGAAAGAGAACCTATACTAAAGTGAAATTTCCTCCTGCCAAAGCAAAAAAGAGCCAAACAAAGCCCATCTGCAGTAACCTGTCTGTCTTTTGTAACTACCCTACTGTATGTAATGCAACCAACGTTTTATACCTACTCAGTTATGTATTTATTTTTCATTTGGAAAAAGTAAGAAAACAACCTGCCTCTTTTTCGCCCTCCAACTTGGTGAGTTTTCAAGATGCAAACCTGTAGTACAGTTATAAACTACTGATAAACAAACTTGTAAACATCTTGTAATTACTTGCTTGTTCTAATTTAACATTAAAGGACAGCCTTTATTCTGCCTAAAAGAATGAATGTATTGATAACAGTTTTGCAACCTGACATAAAACTTTCCTCAGAAACATGTATAAAATATCATTTGCTTAGAAATTTTATTTAATTATTTCTTTCTATGGACACAATGCTCAGCTTGTCTTTCAAATACTAGGATTGGCATATCAACTAATCCAAATGACAGTGATAGCTTAGTTAAACATACAGTACACTTGGGAGATTAAAATTATCTTCCTCAAAAAAACTTAGTTTTTTATGCAGTCCATTTCAAAAAGAAATCTCCTTAGGTGGATGTGAGCCACCTTTTTCAGGCAGAATGTAGTCTCCCACCAAAATGCATGCACTGATTGAACAACTATGTAAAATGCACTTCTCAGCCTTGGGAGCTCTCATTTAGAGTGGTACAGTATCTAGTTATTCTACTCAACTGAGCTATCTATAATGCTCATTTCAAGCCAGTTGTAGTTTATTGCTACACTGAAGGTTGCTGTACCGCCCTAAAAAGAAGTAGTTGATTTTCCTGTTTGAGAATATCACAGTTTTCAGACAACAGGCTGCTTACTATCTTTAGTCATGGTCAGTTTTTCAGCAATTCTTCACCTCTTTGAGAATGAGGCAAGGATAAACCAGAAAAATATCACCTATACTACTTATAAAGATCTATGATAAAGTACAGGCATTGATAAACAGGATTTTGAGGAAAGGTAAATTTTGTTTTATCATAATGAAATCGTCAATCACTGGTTGCCGATGAAAAACATATTAATTAATCACTGTAGAAATAAAATAATACCTACTGTATATAACCTTACTATAATCCTACTATTCATGTCACTAGTCACAGCACCTACTTTTATGAAGCTTTCACTTGCTAGTAATTTAACTTCTTGCACTGTAAGGACAAACTGCATCTTTGAGTATTTACTTGCAAACCTGAGCCTTTAAAACACAAAACTCCTCCTCTTAAACATAGTTTTTATCCAATATCACAAATGCTTAGCTTTCCAATAGGTGTAATTGGATTTTTGAACATGATCCAACTTCTGAAGGTAGAAATAGTTTTCTCAATAATCACAATGACCAGAAAACAAAACAGACAGCAAATTCTCACCCCTCCTGATTTATTCAACTCTTCACTCCATACACTTTAATATCAAATTAAAATTTTCTGCATGTGCTCTATTCAGTAGCACAGGACTTCTCAGGAAGAAATCGCAGTAGAACAAGACAAAGACCACAACAGTATTTTTTGTGAATTCAGATATTCAAACTGATGATACTACCCCACTAATGCTTGCAGCATCAGTGTTAAGCAATAAGGTAAAATTCCACCAAGAAAGAAGCAGAGAGAAATAAAGCAAAGTGACACACCTACACTTACTTGGAAGTCATAGCAGACTGAAGAGTAGAAGCCAGGAACACCAAACACCCTACTCCTGCATGCATTTTTTCTTAGATCAATCATCTCTCTGGAAACATCCTCTACACAGCTCAACCAGCTCTAAGAGCCAGTAATTTAGAGCCAAACCCACTTGTAGAACCCATCTGCTCTAAAACGGCTGCTCCATATAAAATGGCCCTAATAATGACTTAATTGGGCAATCTTGCTCTGACCAGTTAACAGCTGATCCTACTGCACCACATACCTAACCTAGAGCTTGTATGCTGTTGTCTTCTCCACTGCTTGTTGTCCAAGAAAAATAGGCACAGGCTTGGCCACCTCCTTTGCCACACTGATATATGATGTACTTTCTGACCCCTGCAGCTGTTTCAAATCTGACTAAAATTAGACCAGACAGCAAATTCTTCAGTGAACTACAGGGTTACTGAACCAGCAGAGCTGCAAGAGAGTGAAAGCAAACCAAAGCCATTTTTATGCACTGGCTCCATCCTCCACACAATTGAGCTATAACCCATAAATTATGTTTACACTTAAGCCATGAATTGATGCTGACCTGTTCCTGTACTTTGCTTTTGTCCACCTGTAAAATGGGAATAATACTAATGGGCTATCTCCATCAGGACAATAAAAAAGGGGCTTATTATCATTTGTAGCACCACACTACAGTTAAGGTAGCATAGTGATATATATATATATATAAGAATACAAGTAAACATGGAAATCTACATAGCATAAAGTGGTTTGAAATCTCCAGGTGTCCCTCCTAAAAATGTGAAGACAAACTAGGAAAGTACAGTAATGAAATAACAGTATAAAAGAAGGTGTCATGCAGGAATTTTAAATTTTTTAGATTTTTTCTTTAAGTGTGCAGAACAGATGCAGCAAGTATCATTTCCCTCCTGCTGGTGGGCCCACCTGCTGTCTGCCTGATGGTTCTATCCTCACTACCTTAGTATTTTTTTTCAATAAGCAAAGTTAAAGATAATAATATAATTTTTTCAATTTTTTTTACCTCAATATATTTTAGGTATCTCTCCAAATCACTCTATGTATCAAATGCAACTTCATTATTCATTCAGATAATTGTAAAAGGAAAACACACAGCAAAATTCTGCTATCTGAAATATTCTGTTGTACAGATGTGATTTTCTGCAGAGTCCATGCAGAAAACATGATGTCCCCCTTCCTCTGTTTTGCTTTTCATGCACTGTGATGCTTCTCAAGCTGCCAGATGTGAAAATGAGTGGTGTCTCATTTGGTGTGAGACACTGCATGGATTCATTGAATAGGTACCCAGTGTAGAAGGGCTGACAACGGCAGCAATAAAAATCTCATGAGATGCATGCCAACAATAACAAAATAGTAATAATAAATTTCAAGGTAAAAGATTTCCTGGTTTTGAGCCTAGTAAAGTTTTCAGAGTCTCTCAATAAAGTTTTTGGATGAAGGACAAAAACAAGCACAGGATGCTAGGGGATTTCAAGTAAAACATTGAGTCTCATTAACTCATAATTAGATGAGAATTAGCAACATGATAGCAACCCTCATCATGCAATTCTCTCTCTCCTCCTTCTCCCATCTTCTTTCACGAGCCTTATAAAACAACACACACTGTTCACACAAAAGTTTACTCTACAGAACTGGGCAAACTTACAAAGAAACTTCCATTTCCAAAAAAAAAAAAAAAATGTAATTCCCTGGTTCCCTTCAGTGCTGCAAGTTCTGCTGATACTCAGGTTGTTGGACACTTTGGTTCATGTCTCCCCCAGCTCACCTGGGCTCCTACTCCAAGGGTGCTGGGTGAGAAAGGTCCAGGGCAGGCAGCATACTTCCAGGAGGGGATGCAAGTGCCTCCCCACAGCTTACCTGCTTAAACAGGCGTGCCTGCTCTCCTTGGAGCTAATGCTGCCACTTTGGGGAAGTGTTCTCATTTTTCTGCTTAGATCACAGATTCCTATGTTTGTTTAATTTATTAAAAAGAAATCTAAATTTAAGGGAACTCATAATCAACACTAAAACCTAGATGACACCTGCAGCTTATGGCCCATACCCACAAAGTACAGCTGCACTGCAAAAAATCAGTCCCTACTGATGATGGGAGCTGGCAGCTCTCCCAGTTTCCAGTCTTCCATGCCTTCAGTGAAGGATATGACTGACATCTGCATTTGTGAAATCCCTGCCACCACTCACTCTCAAGGCCAGTGCTAGGACTTCTATTCTGTCCTACAAATCCATGTAGGTTTTCACAGCAATGCACCAAAGGTTTGATATGAAAGCATTTATATCTAATCATGAGAAATTAAGCTTTCCTTCTCACCTATGAGCTGAAATACATCTTAAGGCTCCTTTTCTTTTTGACAAGAAATTTATTGATCTGCAATGAATAATTATTCATTAACAATACAAGAAATATTTAAATTTGAAGTTTCATGATTCTGAACAGTGAGATCCCTAAATTTATAACTGGTACAATTCTTAATTCAAAACACTTACTATTTGCCCTACTTTTCTTTTCCAGTTTATTATGTGTACTTTGTTAGTTTAGAAGATACTTCCCTAAGCATCAACTTTTTCTATTTTTAACATTTTTCCAATTCTTTCTTTGACTATCCCAATTGTCAATGAACATTACACCATGCCAAAGAATAATGTAAAGGCTACTGTCCAAGCAATAATGTATTTTTTATTCCTCAAGAAAAATAATCACTTTCATGAATGCATTAAGTTGTGAGAATAATTAGCTTTTGTTATTAATACTACATGAAAAAATAAATTGAGGTCAGGCAAAAAAAAATTAACAACTGACAATGAAAAAACCTGAGGCTTTTTGCACAGAGCAAATATCTTTCTTACAACTTTCTCCCCTCTAGAGTAATGTATTAACTTTCCTATATCTATGTACTTTTTATGCTCTGATTCCAAATTTTTCTGTCCTTACCTGTGGCTACATGCATTTTGTCACACAACGAAACAGCAGTTTTCTCTATTTTACTGTGCTGTTACACAGAGAATAATTTTATTAATTTAAAGAAAACACTTCTATAAAGTCCAATAAATCAATATTTCTTAAAGACAGAAGTTTGCAGGAACATTATTTGCTCTGTTTTGTCTCTTAACTGGCTTTCTGTTTAGTGTTAATTTTAAATGTAATGTTATTTCAGTCAACCAATACTTTTAAGCATGCTGAATAGTGTGGAACATTCCTTTATTCTGATGTCATGCAGAAAGCATTTTTCTCAGAAGACATCTTTTGTAGTTGTAACCAAAAGGCAAAAGAAACTGGAGATCTCAAAAGGTGGGGGAGGCAGGGGGGTGGGGGTGGGTGAGTTGAGGGGAAAGGCTTAAAACTCCTCAATCCCGTCATTTCTAAAACTGTATTAGAACACACATATTTTTGGCAGTGACCTCTTCAAACAGCCGGTACTTCTTTGCCACGTTCAAGGTATTATACTTATTTTTACAAGTTTTGACTAAAAATTCCTTGCATTATTGTACTGTATCACAGGGAAGTTCGCTATAGTTTCATGAAAGACGTTTTCATTTCTGACTGGCATCTTCTCAATAGCAGGGGGCCCAGGCATACCGCTCTCTTCCAGGCAAACCTTTCTGCTCTTAAACAGTACAGCATTCATAATTTGCTTTCAGCACCGCAGGGCAGCTACACAGAAAAGTTTCTGCAACTAAATAGGTTACATCACAGAGAAGTCCACTATTTGGCCAAGGTATAAAACATAAATACACTCCTCACTCACTTCTGCACCTTACAAAAATGAAATATTATCTACCCCAAAGACATGCATTTTCACATTCAGCCTGGTGTGTTGTGTATTTTAATGTGTTTATTATGTATCATCACTCCCAATAAAGCACATGAAAGGGGAAAATCAGCTACAGAAGAAATGAAACTTAAAAAAGGTCTCAACAGGATAAATATATGTACTGGCAATAACTTTTATTTCTGCAAATACTCTGCATTCTCACTGTATGAAACTGTACTTCATGCAGGATGGTACTCTATCTTTACTTCCTAGGCTGTCTTTCAAGCATAAAGGGAAGGCATAATATGGTAAAATTTCTTAAAGGTATCATCAGCGTGATTCAGGAACAAGAACTTCTCTTAGAGGAAGCAAAGTTTGGATGATCCCAAGATAAAGGATGAAATTATAATGAAGAAAACTTTGATATCCCCATATGCTAGTCTACTGGAGCATTCCACCAAAGTATATTTGGAAAAGAAAGCATTTTGCAAGTACTTTTAAAAATGCTATTTGTTTGAAAGATAGTTATGTACTCAGAATCATAGAATATGCTGAGTTGGAAGAACCCACAAGACTGAAGCCATCTCCTGGCCTTGCAGTAGACCATCCCAATGATCACAGCATGTTCCTGAGAGTGGTGTCTCAACACTCATTTGACTCTGTCAGACTTGGGGCTATGACTGCTTCCCTAGGGAGTCTGTGCCAATGTTCTACCACCTTCTGGATGAAGAACTTTTCCTAATATCTGATTAGAATATTATTATTAGAGCCTTAACAAAGACATTGTTGCACCAGGGAAAATGTCACATGTTACCAGTACAGAGTCACATACTAGAAATGAAGAGATATATGTACACAGCCTTTTTGAACTGAGAAATTGCAACTATTGTTGCACTCACAAGTAATAACACACAATGTATATAAACTTCTGCATACTGTACATTTAGAAAAAAGACACTTTAGGTTGTGCATGTTATTGGATGTTATTACTGAACTGAGATATAGGTGATGTATGTGTGTGTGTAATAAAATAATACACAGTTCATAAGGATGTTACCACCTAGAATAAATGAATGCCTGTTATTCTCCTGAATACCTACCAATTAGTGCACCAGCTGCAACATATTCTGCTAAAATCATATCATGTTTCAAGTAGGCAAACACCATATAGTTGTCAAAGAACTGAAATGTTAAAAAAGGAGAAGCCTGGTTTCTATTATCTTTTCTTAAGAAATATCTCTGGAACACATTCTGCCAGAGGTAGGACTTGGGAAAACCTTGGCTTTTCATGTGTAATTTGGAACTGGGATCCCTGTCTTTTCCTGTGAAAAGAAGAGAAACCTGCTCCAAATGGATCTATGATACTATATCAAGCTAAATCAAAGAATCTTTAGGGTTGGTAGGGACCTCTGGAGATCAGTTAGTCCAACCCCACTGCCAAGGCAGGGTGACCTAGAGTAGGTTACACAGAACCACATCCAGGTGGGTTTTGAATGTCTCCAGAGAGGGAAAATCCATGACCTCCCTGAGCAGCCTCTTCCACCTCAATGGAGGTGCTCTGCCACCCTCAATGTAAAAGTGCTCTCCCTCATACTGAGGGGGAACTTCTTGTGTTTTAGTTTATAACCATTGCTCCTCATCCTGTTGCTGGGCACCACTGAAGAGTCTGGCACCATCCTCTTGGCACCTGCCCCTGAGATATTTATATGCGTTAATGACATTCTCTCTCAAGTCTTCTCCAGACTAAACTGGTCCAGCTCCCACAGTCTCTCCTCAAAAGAGATGCTCCAGACCCCAAATCATCCTTGTAGCCACCACTGGACACTCTCCAGTAGCTCCTTGTCTCTCTTGTACTGAGGAGCCTAGAACTGGACACAGCGCTCCAGATGTGGCCTCACTAAGGGGGAGGATCACATCCCTCGACCCTCTGGCCACACTCTCCCCAGTGCACCCCAGGATAACAATACCTATTACTTTAATACACTTCTCCAGTGCACTAATGGCAGGAAGAGATGTGACTGTTACCACCATTTAAAAGGAGAAGTACTAAAAATATCTTAAAACATGGTACCATCTTATTACAATTGCTGGGAATAATCTTTATGGCTTTTATGGGAAAAAACATGATGGGTTTTTTTTCTTTTACAGAGTCAGCACAGCTACAGGAGAATACACTGGGTTCTGTTCTGGCTCTTGCACCAGCAGAATTGGTAGCTAAGTTCCAGATGTAGGATCCTCATTGTTGGTGATCCATGAACCAGAAAGAATATAGGTGAACTTTCAAATTCCAAGTTGAGCTTGTGGCACTGGCAGTCAAGAAAAGCACCTTTTCACTTACTCCTTTTCCCCTTTAATTCTACAAAATAAATGAAATTATTGCTGGAAAGACAATCCACTGCTTTATGATAATAGTTAGGGTTTTTTTAAGAGAAGTCTTTGCTTTAAAAAACAACAGCATCATGCACTGAATGCACAGTGTTAGCCTGTTGTCAATCACTAGTACTGTGCCATGTGCTTATTAAAAAGACCATTAAAGTATAAAAGGAAAAAGAAGTAGGACTGCTTTTGAAGGAGATCATGCTAGAAATCTTCAGAGAAGCAGTCCAAAACTGAGAGTTCTAAATGTGAAAATAATGTAAGATTCTCAGCTGCAAGCAGGATTGCTGAACAGAGGAAGGCTAAACAGGGCAGTGTTTCTGCATGCTTCTCAGCCATTACTTTTGAGTTGCTGTGGAGGAAAATAAAAACCCAAACAAAAAAAAAATAGACTGTTTTGTGTTTTAGGCTTTCAGTCTTATTAAAATTATTATTTCTCCTCAGAATTTAAATTAACGTGCAATACGGGCATTTGATACTAGAAGGGGCTACACAGCACCATGAAAGCTAAGCAATAATATTGCATACTTATATTTTTTGGAAGATATACCCCATGATATTTTAAGCTGCAACTCAGTAGAATAAACTACAACTATACACAAAAGACCATAATTGTGTAAAGACATATCTATGAAAAATAATGCAGAACAGCTTCCATGATGAGTGGAAAAACAATGCTGAAAACAAAGTTTACCTCTCACACCCTTAAAAAATGCATAAATTAATATGTAATTTTGTTTCACAAGCTCAGTAATGGCAGTTCTCCCCAGCCTTCCTGCTATGTAGCCCCTTAAATGACAGCACTAACACTTGACAGTGCAAGTACTTTTTTATTTTCTTCTACTACTAGTCACCCCTAAAGTTTACCATTCTTCGTATTTATAGCATATCCACCAAAAGCAAAAATTCAGTGTCGTTCATAATATTTTGAAAGAGATGCAGCTTCACAAATGTTAGGAACCTTGGGGCATTCAAAATTGAATGCATTTTTAAAATTACTTTAAATTTCAGCTATGGACTGTAGTTAGGCCTGCTTGCCTAAAGGTAATGCTCTGTATTTCCATGCCATAGATCTGGGTTAAATTTCAAGCCTCTCTATAGCTTCCCAAGCTGGCACAACCTGGGGTGAGACTAGTACCTCTTGTTATCATGCAAGCACCACTTCAGCCGATTAAGGAGCAGCACTGCTCAGCTCTGAAGAGAATCTCATCCTCCTCACCAAGAAGGCTGTGTCTTTGAGCACAGAGAGAGGTTAAAAACAGGGTTGAAATGGAGTATATCCTCAGGGCTCCATCAGGGACATGAAAGACAACCCCAGAAAGTATGTTATATGATAACAAAGACATCAAATAACTTTAGCAGAATAGCTGCCTTCTACGTCTCCAAGTTTCCCTGGAACTTCCATATGCATACAGTACCTTTTTCCCCCTTCCATCACAAGAATTTTGTGTATTGCTCTTATATGCTATGAAACAGCTGCTGTATTTGAATCTAGATAGCTAGATTACAATGGTGGATTAAGTTATTCACATGTAATGGATCAATTACTAGGATCTTCTGCACTCAGTGAAAAACAGAAACTACTTGTAAGAGGGCATGTCTGGAAAGAAAGCAGCTGGGTTCAAGTGTTGCTACTTAGTCCTCACACTGCCAGTCCTAAAAAATCACATGATCTTGTGCACTCAGCCCTGGTAGAAAGTTCAAAATTTAACTTACATTTAGGAATGAGGGGGTTTGTTTCACCACTCCTAGATATCAGCTAAATATTCAGTATTCTTGTTACAATGATAAACAATCATGTGAGTAAATGTGCGGTATTTACACAGAGATTCAAAGACAGTCCAGACACAGGAAAGAATTTCACATGGTTCTTGCCTGCTTGCTGAAGAGAAACAAAGAAACTTCAAATTTGAACTGCTTGTTGTAAAGCAGTCAGGGATCCTTTAGAAAGAAAGCTATCACCACACTACATACTATTGCAAAGACAATGTTGCTACACTTAGGCTCACGGTACAAGCTTCGTATCTGATGACTTTAAAGCTTTGTAGTGTGACTACTTGGCTTGAAATCTGATTTTCTCCATTAATTCAGTTATATACAAAAGAAAAATGACTTTCAGATTAAGGTAAGCAGCTGCATAGTAATAATGGGAGTAAAACCAGCATCTGTGGTCTTGTGCGAATCCGTATTAGTTCAAGACTGGATATTGATAAATAAATGGCTGAAAGGCTACATACTTGCTGGAATATAGAAAAAGCCAAAAAGGCCAGTGCTAAAGTGCCTAAAAATTTGAAAGATATATACTGCTGAAAATTAAATTGGAATACATTTTCTAAATACCTTCTGCAACATAAGTGGCCTGTATCTTCTTTCAAGACAGAGTATCAGTTTATTTCAAATTTAGAGATATTGGCCTTGATTCAAATTCATGGCAGTTATAGAAACCAATGTTCCATGGCTTGATTCAGGTGGCAAGCATTAAATCTTTTTCCTGCTGTCATGCAACAACAACTTTAATACAAATTAGCACTGCCAAACTCAGTTTCCTGAGCTCAGAAGTCCTTGATGCTACTCCCTGAATTTTATTCATACTTTCACACAGATTGTGCTTTGCTGAAATTGTTGTAGCTGACAAGAAACAAAAAAAAATACAATTTAATGACACTGGATTCAGAATTATAATTCATGATATTGTAGAAAATTTAACATGCAGCTCTTCATTATTTTTTTTAACTGAGGTAAAGCTCAATCAAATGCACACAGTGCTTGTTGGGGGGTTTTAACGGGTAAATTTGGTTTCTATTAGTCAGATCTTCCCTTCAGACCAATTGTTTATGCTGAACCTAATCTTGCCAGTCAACAATAACTCATTTTTCAAGATACTAATTCAACTTCTACAATGGCCTTCTTAGAGTTCAAGACAAAACCATCCAAGCCTCTGAAAATATGGAGCAACAAACCAAAATCAACAGTTTTTTTCAGTTTTCCTACTCAACAGGAATATATAATTAACTAAACTTGACACTCCAGACAACTCAGAATGAGGTCCAGAGGGTAGATCTGAGTCAGAGAAAGCATATTTCCACTTAAGAAAGAACCCTCTGTTTCTCCAATCAGCCACTCCAGACTGATGGGCCCTTAATTGCGGAGTTCCACAAAAAAGGGTGGGAAATGCCAATGAGTACCTAAGCCTCCTTGGTTTCCATGGCCATGCTCAAAAAACCCTGGCAAAAATTTGCATTTCAAGGAACGCCCAGTTCCAATTCCTTGAGACTCCCATAGAAGTAAACCAAGATCCAAAACCACTTCCTAGCAAAATTTCTGCCAAACCAGTCGACTCCCCGTAGCTTTACAGTGAACAACTCCTTCTATCTGAATTCAGACTTCAATTTAGAGCCAGTCATTCATAAGTTTGTTTCCCTTTTTTATTAATATTTTACCACTACTTTATAATCCAGGAGTACCCAAATCTAATCAAGCTCTTGGCTTTTATTTTGCCAATAAAAATGCATATGATGGTCAGTCCTGGTCAGAGACTTACAATGTGTGAAGACAAAGGAAGCAAAACAAACTAAAATAACATCCCTTTTCCTCCTCAAAATCCTGCAATGAAAAGGATAGCCTTGTTAGTTCTATGACTAACAGGATTTTCACTCAACATCTAATTTTAACCTTTGTTATTTTTGAATAAATGCAACCTAGCTATTTTCTAAGTGACTTGCTTTCGGAATTTTTTTAACTTCTTCATGTAAAAGAAAACAACCATCAGTTTCTCAGTTACTTCTTTATCTGCCTACCTGTAACTACCCTTGGCCTTGCAAGTGTGCGTAAAGAAACACCAAAGTCAGCACAGGGTAACATCACTGAGGCTCTGAAGGCATGATACACGTGTTCTGGCTGGCCCTACCTGCTCCTTGTCCTCATAGGGAGTGCTGGTGCTTTTCCTAAGAAAATGGGAAATTATATTTATGCTTCACCTCATAAATGGGTTTAAATGTTTCTCCAATATAAATAGAACTAGAGTCTTTCTGACTTACTCTTCAAAAGCAAAGAGATCAAAAATAGTGATTAATGTGTTCCAGTTAATATAAGCAAAACTCACCTTATGAAAACACTTGGATTAAAAGTGTGTGTATGTGTGGGTGGGTAGGAGTCTTTTGGAACTCAAAATTTCACCACTATCAAATGATAGCATTTTTAATAACTCATGTTAACAATGATACATGTTTACCCAGGATTTGTAGCTGTTTTGCCAACAGTCACTACTAAGATAAAGAGAACTTTGTGAAAACTCTGCTCCTACCTAAAGATCATACAGGTAGAAAATAGACTTCAAAGAGCACCATATGTGTTTAAAAAATAACAAAAAAAAAAAGTAAGGAAAGCAACAAGTTCAAGGTATTGACACAATTCACTCTATATCCTACAACATATCAAGCATTTATCAATTGTCAGGAATAGAAAACCACGCTGTTTTTAAGACTCATAAATGTGAATGCATAAAACAGACTTCCAGTTTCTACTTACAGTTTGGAATTGCAGAAATGGCTGTGTTATCTAGCTGTCACTGAAATCAAAGAAGGGTCTCTTATTGATTTCATCTGCAGGAGGCCCGAAGTGTTGGAAAAAATCAGATGTTCTAAATATAAGAGGCCAGCTTCTAAGAGAACCTGAACATCTTACTGGCACTGACTTACTTTGGTGACTAATAGCAAGACATTATATAAAATTTTGGCTCTAGTAGCTACACTAAGTGAATGTTTTTGCATCTAAGGCATAAAAATATACACAGAGACAAAAGAATAGGAAAAGCAGAAGAGGAAAGTTGGAATGAATTTTGATGGGATTTCCTAGCTGCACTGCACATACTCTGCTGGATACTCAGCTTGTGTAAATTGACAACCCAGCACTGGAGCCAACAGGGCCATGGTACTTAGCACAAACTAATAACCTAGCTTTATGTACTGATGTTGAGAGAAAAATAAGCACAAGCTTTCCCACCACCGAGATTAAAATATAAAAGTGGCCCTAATGAATATAATGGTGCTTGCAGAATTCCTGTATCTTTTCTGCAAATCAAAAGAAATTATGAAGGGACAAAGAGAGTAATGGTGGAGCAATAATGCCTCATGTACCCTCACTGCTAAGAGATTCATAATTAAAATGTTCTGTAGTTGTGTGCATAGTGCCCATGGCAATGTGTGCCTTTGCACTTCACAGAAAACTTACTGACAGAGGACTGTGAGCCCAAGATACAGAACTGAAAGAGGTATTTAAACATGTGAAGTATGCTGGACAGCTGTTGAGAAATTCACAAAAATTAATGGTGTTATTATGGGGTGGGCCAAACATAAATAACTAGAGATGAGGTGAATGCTTAAGGATTAGAACAATTCAACTCTCTCTCCTGATGAAAAAGCCTTTTTTTAAAAAATAAATCTCTTTAGTGAATGTGAGTTAATGACTTTTCAAAAATTTTCAAAATCTAACCCAAGTTGGGACTTCTGAAAATGAAGTACAACATACAACCTGGACAGAATATGTTTTGAAAATTCCTAAAAAGATACTTTCTAGCCTATCTGAAACTTCACTTTTTTACAGTTTTTCTTATGTTTACACTGTGGAAAGCATCTTGCTGTCTTAACCTTCAAGAATTACTCTCAATTTTTAAGTAATGAGTAAAAGCTACCTCTTCAGTAATCTTTGCTAGAGCTTCACAAATCTATACCTACTTAATACTATACTGCTTGTCAGGGATTCTTTCTCCCTTTTTTGGGACACATTAATCTGAAGCATTTAAAGCAATCATGGCATGGCCTGAACACAATAGGGGAATGTCCTCCATGACAAATGCCAGGTGCTCCTGCCAGCAGAGTGATTCCCTGACCCTAGGAGCTGGCAGAACAGAACGTCTCAATTGGCTCAGAGGACAGCCAGCTTTCTGAGGAGGCATTTAGTAACTTCCCTAGCCACAAGCAGAAATAAACTTGTGCCATGCACTTAAAATAATAGAAAGAAAAGGCTAGATGGGGACACTAAAAATCTACAATAAAGCTCCTGCCTGCTTGCTTCTGAATGGTAAGGATAGAACAGATCACCATTACAAAACAGAGGAATAGAAATTCCTTAAATTAAAAAAAAATATTTAACACAAAGTTATATCCCAGGGCTCTTTCCCCCTACATTTTGTAGCACTGTATTTGTTTCATATTTTGTCTAGTTTTGCTTATTTAAATTTTAAATTAATCTTGAATGGATGTTCTGTTCTTTGGATAACTTCTTGTTCTGGCACACTATGTTGCCACTGAGCACTCATTCATTAAATATATGAGTCATTCTGAAAATCTTTAATTGGGTAAGATTCCTGTACTTACCTATTAAATCTTAAGTAGAAATGCAAGGATTTGCAAGGCTGGGCCAAACACTCTATAATAGGAAGAGAATGTGTATCACCCTTCTTGCTGCATTAGCATACACTTAGAAGAGCACTAGTGCATTTTGGAAGTTATATTGTCTAAAAACACATGATAATACAGAATTGGCTATAAAAATCAGCCTGAAGTATCTGCATATTTCATATATTGTTTTTAGGCTTTAAATGTTCACATGTGAAATCCTGACACCCTTCACCATCTATTGTTTGGTACTGAGTTTTCACATCTTCAAAGAATCTACCCATTTCTTTTAAAAGCATTTCTTTCTGGCACAAATAAAGAACTCAGTCCAGCTTCTACTGAAAACTGGAAGAGGTTCTGTGATACCAACATCTTCTTCTATGAAAACTGCAATCCAAATAGCATTTTTTCGCTGGTGGGCAAAAATTAGAAAAAAAGAAGTGACTGGGAAACCAAAGTCACATTTTTCAAAACAGGCACCTTAAACACCTACATATCTTGTACTTTTCCATGAGATTAAAGTTTCTGTCAATAAAATATATCTGAAAGTGAAACTTTGGCTGTTTTGAAAATATTACCCTGCAATTTCAAATAATTGTTCAATAGAGAACATTATTTGTTTGTTTTAAAGTAGTCTTTCTCTAAAGCTAGAAATTTTGATCTCATTTACTCGGACTTACTTAAAATTTTCACTTAAACAAACCTGCAAACCCAAGTTTTAATTTCTTGGGCAACTTCAGCATCTGCTTTCTTTATACTAGCAAGTGAAACTGAAAGCAATACATTATCAAGCCTTAAGGGCTTGCTTCTCTTTCTCCTTTCAATTAATCTTGTCTCCAAGGAGTCCTACATTAAAATAAAATAAAATAAAATATCAATACTATTCTTTTTTAATTTCTATGTGTTTCATTATAAACAGCAATTAATCAATTTTTTCCAATTTCACTTCTTCTTGGGGGCATCTCACTGATAAAGCAAAAATCAACACCAGTGTATTAATCAAATAATCACAAAACTTTGAGGCAAAACTGTTTACTCCATCAAGATTTTAACCTAAAGCTAAGCAAATCCCATCTTTTACTTAAGTTATTGGAAGAACTCATTTATTTTTCCTAAAAACATTTTCAGTGTATATATTAAATTTCAATAGCAGAGGGCCAATTTCTGTTTTCAATTACAGTCTGCAACTTCATTAACACCAATGTTTGGATCTAAGTAATGGCAAAAAATTACTCACAGTGTACACCTTTTTTTTTTCTGACTACGTTCTATTGGAAAACAGAGAGCTCTGGGTTAATCCACACTGATATTCCCAGTATGATCCTAAAGCCTGGGAAATGCAAATTTCAATCATTTTGACATTGTTGTTGCTATTAAATCCACTTTAAATGGAAGAACATTAGATACTGCCTCTCTTTTCAACATTTTAATATCAGTGGATCAAATCAAATCACTCTGGATAGGCTTGGATTTTGATCTATGTGCCAGATTAGTAAAGAGTCACCCAGATTTTCATTCAAACCCCTTGGTTTCTAAGAATTCTCAGTATATCTGACAAGTTGGCCTTCCTACTCCCAATTATTTTTGTGAATATATATAAACTCCTCTGACAATTTATTTGACCTCTTTTACACTAGAACTGTCATTAGATTTTTTTAGGTGCTGTTACAGATAAAAAAATTCAAGTATTCCAGGAGTTCATTTCAATTTCTAGAATAATTCTTACTATATTGACCTCTTTTTTAATTATTGCCACTCTCTTAACCAGTTCAGATAACTTACTTAACTGCTGCAATCTCTTTACTTATGCACAGGCAAAATCCTGTCTATCTACACACATCCCGAAGTTTTTTCTTCTAATCTGTAAACTAATATTTTCCACTGCAAGCTTTAAAAAGCTTTAGCATATTTCTGCTGCACAGCTAAGCTTTCGGGAAAAAAAAAAAAAAAAAAAAGTAGGGCAGATTTATATTCATTTACCTAAATAAAATACATCTGCCAAATTATTTTACATCGTGCAGTAGTAAATTCATCACTAGAGCAGTAATGAACACCCTTCCAATAAGAAAAGTGTAAACACTGACAACTTCATTATAGCACATTCTGCCACACACCACTTCCCCACTCACAGAATCACAGCCTCTAAGGGAAGCTCTGTGCTTCCTGGAAAGGGAATTATTTGTGATAAACTTACTACTCCTACTACTTTTCTTTGCCCTTGTTAATAGCTGGATCTCTTGCACAAGAACTGTCTTTACTTATATATGTATATTTTGTAAGTATAAGCTATATATACTTATTTATCTGCCTTATTCAGCCTCAACCAGAAAACCTGAATATCTGAAAATATGTATCTGAGTGGCAAGTTACTTGAGAAATTAAAAACTTCATGGTAAACACAAAATAATTGACAGGATTTGTTTACAGATATTACAGCCATATTCTTGAAAATGTAGAACTTAAGTCTGCTTCATAAATGTCATCACCTTTAATTTGTAAAAAGGCAGCCAGTGAATAATTTTTATTAATTTATTTTTCATCAAGAGTGATCATTGCTTCTTTTTGTCATTACATATCTAGCTCAGTTTTACATATGCAGTAATATTTTATGAAAAGTTACTCTATATAATTTTGATTACTTGTTTTGCTATCTCTGTGGACAAATAACAATGCATAGCTCAGTAAGAACTCAAATAAATAAAATCAATTAACACCTTACTGTGTCAGCAAAGCAGCTGATCACACTATCTTTAAAAATTACTTTTTTTAGTAAATATGACCATAGAGATAAAACCTCAAAATTCTGTGGCTTTAATGTTGCTGGCCTTATGCAAAAATGAGATTTTCTCTTGATTAAAAACTCAAATTTCATCTGTTGGAATCCATTGCTTTATGCTAAGAAGCAGTTTGCTAGAAAAAGTTTTTATGTGCTTTCCACAGGCAAGTTTGACACAGTATCAAACACTGCTAAAAACATGTCTGTCAGTATTTGATCTTAAAACAATCTCATTAAGAGAGGTATATATCTCAGACGTTATTACGAGGCACACTTTTAAATAACTTATTAGAGCTTTATTAAGAGGTTTATGTGGTACTATTTTAATGATTAATCTATTGTTTCTTGCAGAAAATTTTCAGCATCTTCATAACTCCCACATCTTTTAAATCTTATAAAGCATCTTCAAAGTTCTCTAAATCCATAATAAGATTTTTTTAAAGCACCTATTCTATTTGGCCTCAGTTTTACAAGCCAACACTAGTACTCAGTTAAGGAAATAACTTTAAAATAGCTGTCCAGAGTTATCTACAGAGGTGAAACTGCATAATCATCTTAGTTCACTCTGTTGTGAAATAATTCTACAAATTAAATAAAACTGGTTGCATGTTGCATACCACAGTGACATCTGTTTACCAACAGGGAGGTGGGCCTGTAGTGTCCACCTGTAAGAGAGTTCAGGCTTCTCCCTCTATTTTAACAGTCATGGAAAGCATGAAAATCATGAAGTCATAAAAGGAAAGAAAGCATACCAATTTTCTTTTCTTTTTAAAGGTGCTAAGTGCTGATTGCAGACTTTGATTACAGTATATTTTATCTTTCAAAGTGAAAGTATGATCCTTAAAGCACCAGCTGGACACCAGTGTGTGATCAACACCTGGTCTCCTGTTTGCAGCTGCTAGGCTGCCTCGAGTAATGCCTGGCAGGCTTCCCCACCTTCTTCCATCCGATTGCTTTGATGGAGAAACACACAGCACTTTACAAATCCTTGTTTGCATTTTTTCTACAAATGACTACTTTTGTGATAAAGCATTGCAAATCTGATCTTGCCTCCCGCCTTCACCTTCAAGAAAAGAGCTTAGAGCATCTGGACAGCAATCAAGTTCACCAAACCATTCAGTGGACATACAACACCATCCTTGCCCAGGTCTTGGGTTCTTTAAGAACAGGAAGAGCCCCATCTTAACCAAAAAGACGGGCAGACAGCCTCTGGGCTTGGAGCTGCAACACAGGTGTGCTCTCACTGCACGGCCAGATACACCTTCATTGTGATATATTGGACATTTTGGCCCATGGGATCAAGAGAAGAAGAAAGAAGTGCCCACACCACATACAGCCCCAAGTAATTCCAAATGGGAGCTACAGAGATTTCCTGAAAAATGCTGCCCCTGCTGACTAACATTCCTGTCTTCCTCCTGCAGATCAAAAGACCTTTTCTACCCTCAATCCAGCCATTGGGTGTCAGGCATAAATTTCCAGTACTTCTCATCTGGTCCTTCTAGTAATAGCTTAGCAGCTCTGTACATTCATGTAAGACTCCATAATACTTTTAGTTAGAAGGTAACTTTTCACATAAGAGATTCCATCTGGGATCCTCTCTTTCACAAATGAAGCCCAGTCCCTTAGTGAACATGAAGACATTTCCTTATTTACCAAGGTCAGCTTTTCCTGAGAATTTCTTCATTTCTTTTCAGCCCTCTGCCCTCCCACAAACAAGCATAGTGTTTCAATTGTAAGGACAGAAACAAGCACCAGACATGCAAGCTTTTTAACATGTTTTATGCTGAACAGTGAAATCATATGACTGCAGAGTGAAACAGCACCTAATTATATGGGTAGTGGTCTTTCATGTTCTGCAGCCAGTGTAATCCTTTATGATTCACTTCAAGAACAAAATACTCTCCTTAAAATTAATGTTTAAGTCTGTGTGCTGCCCATTTGAACAGTAGGTATTTCTCCAGCAGCTTGATGCTCCCAGAACAAGAACTTCTTTCCTGTAATAATTCTGTTTCCAGGAAATAACAGGCATCAACATGACATGTAACAGTGGTTGTAATATCAGGCTGTGAAGTGCTGCATGATCACAGAAGTTATTTCTTAACGTCTGGAGCAGTTGTTAAAAATTATCTATCTACTCTGCTTTATTTTGTTCATTTCTATACACACAACTTGATGCAAAACATTCCTGCACCATGAAGGGAAATTTTAATATTTAATCCTGTTTTCTCTTGAATCACCTCATATCTCTCAGAGACACATCAGATGGAGCTAACCAAGTATCACTAGCTTCAAATGTCATGAGTTTTTAGAAGTTATTTGCAGTTTTCTTGTGCACCCATTTCTTATGTAGAAACCAACTCTTATTCCTATTTTCTTCCTGTTAATGTCCATTTCCAGTGAACCTCTTTTTAAAGATCCAGTGTCAGTGGACCTCTGAAAAATTCTCACTTATTTCAAATTACCTATCACCTGCAATATAGAACTGACTTCTTTGGTTTCTTCCAGAATACTTAGGGATATACTTGCAGTAACCATTTAAAAAATCCCAAGTGGCAGGAGCCTTCCTATACCCAAGCACACATTATAAGCAATTAAAAATAAAAAAATATGCAGAGGATGAATTCAGCCTGAACCGTTGATGCTAAAGGTTGTCTGTAGCATGCTTCCATTTCTGATTAATCCTGTCCACAATGTTAAGTAGTAGAGGAACAAACAAAATTCCACAGTTCCCAGAAGAGTTTTTGAGCAATTTTGGATATAAAAAAAGACTTCTGATCAGTAATTTCCTGTGATTCTTCCCACTAGAAAATAACTGATATTCATTACCTATGGATTGTGCTACAGCAATAATTTCATTATCTATTATTATCTCTATTATAATCATAATATCTAATGATATTATGATATCCATTATGATCCCCAACATTTTAAAATACTCTGATTTGTTTTCTAGACTCCCACTGTTTCATTGCAGGTGAATTTCTGTCCCTTAAACTCAATATACTCAATTATACAATACTTCGTATCACATGTAACAAACTTGATCACAGTTGAAGATTGACCATCTGCTGTGGTGTATCTTTTAATCAGGGTTTGTTCAGCCACTCAAAATCACTGCTGTCACTGACCCATCTTTAACATTATTCTTGCAAAGTTTGCATTCACAATATTGCACTAATATGCACAAAATCAGTGTTTCCTACTGGAAAGCTCTAAAATTTCAGAGCTAGTCTACTCTACACAAAACATCAGATCTCAGGACTGTGCTGGGCCTCGTCAGCATGCAGCCTTGCAGCAAAGAAGGCCAAAGGCATACTGAGCTGTATTAACGAGAACGTATGCACTAAGTGTCCCTCTCTTTCCAGCATCTGTGACGTTGCACCTGGAGCACCCAGTCCCGTTTTGGGCTCTCCAGGACCAGAAATACAGGGATGTATTGGAGCAAGCCACTGCAGAAAGCCACCAAGACACATAGAGGACTGCATTACATAATGTATTACAAGAGGCTGAGAGAACAAGGTTTGTTCATCCATAAGCACAGGAAGTGAAATAAAGCTCTCATTTCTGTCTACAGCTGTCTAGTGGAATGCTACGAAGAAAATGGGGCCAGACCCTCTGCAGAAATGTACAGTTTTAGGACAAGAGATGAAGGCAGAAACTGGAATACAGGTAACTCCAGTTGAATATTAGGAAAACCTCTTTTGTCATCAGGTGGTCAAACACTTCATGTTGGTCAGCTGATTCCACAAGATGCAGAAAATTCATCCATGGAGATATTTAAAAGCTGATTTGACACAGACCTGAACATCTGATCCAGATGACCCTGCTTCAGCAGTGGGGCTGGACTAGATATCTCCAGAGGTTCCTGCCAACCTCAGCTGTTCTGTGATTTGAAGCAAGTCATAGCCTAAGCATCTCATGACATCATGAAGTAAAATCAGGCCCTGGTCAAGACTGGTGATAGATGTTCTAACCTGAAAAGAAATCAGACTCTTTCCTACACTTCCAAATTTGCTGTGGAAGAAATCCAGCTTCCTTTCACTCTCTTTCCAACACATTCCTGTAGGCTTCTGAGATGTATTTAGCTTCCACAAAAGTCTACTCTACACAATGATTTCCTAGAATACAATTACCATTTTACCTCTCAAGGTGACAGGAAATGTGGCCACCCAACTTCCAATTCCCCCTCCTGGGACTCTCCAAATCTCTCCTGATTAAAGATGTGGCTATCAGACCACTACTACACAGTTAGTAATGGTTGATGGTTCATCAACCTCCTGATGAACAGCAATCCACAATTTGTCTTTCACCTCCCTTTCCTTAAACAAATCAACACAAGAGGAATCATTTCAAGCTAGAACTTGAGGAAGAGCAAATTGTACACCTGCAGCTACCTAGATAAATCTGAAGTCTTTCTAATAGTGCCAAATCTACACTAATACAACTGAAATACATGACTTCAAATACTTGAGTATATCATTAATTAACCTTACATACATGGTAACTTATCTCTGCTAACATGCAAACTTACATATTTATGAAAACAATTATTACAAAACAGTTCTTTCTCAAAAAATTACATACAGAAGTTATATGGGTCCAATACAGCACACCTTTGAAAAAAGTTATCAATGCATATTTCGATTACATGTCCTTTAAACTAATGTCCATATCACTACTAGCTGATTTTGTTTATTTTTATCATGTATAAAATAGACTGCAACCTGGTGTAAAAGTATAATACACATTGAAGTTCACACATGTTCACTGCCATGTTCAAGTCATCACCACAATTAATTTTGTGCCATTGGGGTTTCACCAAGCAAAAATAATATCCAAGCATTCAATTTTGCAGAATTCAATCTGTTTAATATGCACTTTGCTTGATCATAAAAAAAAATAAAACTTCAAATAGGAATGTAAAATTAACTGTTACAAATAACTGTTCCAACAAATAAAGAATAAACAGGAATTAAAACTATGAACTCTTCAAAGCAGACACTCTTTTTTTTTCCCTAGGCATTGTATGGTATGATGCTTTGTCCATACAGTCCAAATAAGGTCTTCCTTAAGCATATCAACATGAGATAAAAACACATTAAGAAGCAGTGCAATTAAGCTGTGACACATCTCATATCCATTCATGAAATGCACTGAAAATGATAGTAGCCAAAACTATTTAACTGAGACCATTTTCTCCAACAATTTTCTAAGCGAGAGAATCACCAAGGAGACAGCTTCCAGAAACATTCTACACAACAATGCAAGAACAGGAGTGCTGGGTCAGAGCAGTGTTTCCTGCATCCCATCTCCAACAATCCTCAAAAGTAGCTGCAAGGAAAAACATAACAAAAGCGACAGCATAATATGCACCCAAAGTCTCCAGCCAATCATTTTCAGTGCAGGAATTTCCTCAAATAGATGTGTATTTCGTAACATTCAGTGGATTACTCTGTTATTAATTTGTCCCATCTCCTCTGAATTTCACTAAAGTTTTTCACACCTTACACATTTAAATAAGACATCACTTCCCCTTACAAGAGCTCAGCATCCCAGATCAACCAAGCACACTGATAAAATACTCATATTAGTAGCAGTAACAATAGTACTGACAAATCCACCATGTAACTAAGTACCACAGGACAAAACCGCTGCCCTGAGCCCCCAAAATCCTAGAGAGCAAGTATCAGACAAGAGATAGGAAACTATTTAGAAGCAGTAAGACGACAGCACCTAGCATCACAAGAAGTGATATCTTGTTAAAAGGAGCTTGATGTTGTCATGCTTTTGTCAGCATTTCAGGTAAGGAACCTGTTAGAAAAAGAAATTAATCCAAAAGATGATGTTACAAAGGAATCCGAGTCCACGCATAAGGTATTAAACAAATGCATGTTTGCAAAATACTAAATGGGCAAGAAGGCTGGTGTTACAACTTGAAGGAAAACCTGACAAAGAGGAAGAGTGTGATAGAGCTGGGTGAAGAAGGACTTGAAACTTAGGGCAAGATACTAATATTTCATGCACCAGAGAAGGGACATCAGGGGGATATAAAAAGACATGGCCAGTGTGACAACCTGTCACTCTGAAAATGATCTCTGTAAGAGGATTCTGGATAGATAGGACTGGAGAAAGTATTTCTCAATGGTAATGAGGATGAGCTTTTAACTGAAGACTAGGCAGGAAAACACATACAGCAGAGATGTAAGGCAGGAAAAGCCTACAAGACTTTGATGCAGTCTGAATGCATAGAACTTCAGAATAGAAGAAAACAGTTACACAACATCAGTGGGAAAAAAAAGAGAAAATACAGCAGAGAAAGAGCATCCCTTTCCATGATATCCCATGTCAGCATCCAGCAGTCAGCTGTGTAAAAACTTCCTGAAGTTGAGTTGCATGATCACCATCACACTTAAGAGCTCCTCAGAGATATAATTGAGTAATGCCTGATGCATTTTTGAGCCTGTTCATATTTTGACCTCTAAAACATCCTTTGGCAAGGAATTCCAATATTCAATTGCATGCTACATGGTAGGATGGAAGAGAGGCACACAGTAAAGCCACAAAAGCAAAAAAAAACCAAAACAAACAAAAAATTATAACTTCTGTTAAATGTTTTAAAACCGCTTCCTGAGAATTACACAGGATGTTTCCTTTTTCTCATAATATTAAAGTTTGTGAATACTTGTTTCCCAGCTACCTCCTTGAAGCCTTGATCAGTCATCTCTTTTCCAAGATGAATTATTTCACTTTATTTAACTCCTCCTTTGACAAACTCCATCCATGTATCTCATCAGCCTTCATGCCCTTATCTCAAACTACAGTATCTTTTTGAAATAATGATAACAAAAATGCACACAATAGATAGATTTCACCCGCTGGATTTACAGACTGGCATTCATGTTTTCTGTTTGTTTTTCTGTTTCTTTCCTACTAACAGCAAATAATCAATTTGCCTTTTCAATTCCTATGCTATGAGGAAGAGGTCTGTATCATTGAGACTGCCAAATTAGAGACCTGTCCGAAGAGGTAACATAGCAGTGTTAACTTGAAAAGTAGACGGAGGGCTTGTAAACAATTCTAGGAGAACTGTTTTGACTAAAGGAATCTAAACTAGGCAATACAGAGATGACAGAGAAGCAAGACTACATTTTCATTGAGATAGAAATACCATAAGCCTATGAATCATCTGCAAAGAGATGATACTTAAATTGTCTTTCCACATAAGATTATGCAAAGATGAAGAGCAGAATAAGGGGGGAAAAAAGGGAGCGGTTGAGAGACAACATGTTGCAGAACTCCCCCACAAAGCTGGGTAATGAATGACAAAGATCTTCCAAAGAATGCACTGAAGAAGTGATCAAAGTATCCAAAGGTAGCAGAAAGATGACATTTGCCAAGAAGTCACAGGGCAAAAAGAACAGGGACATGGTCAACTGTCTTCACAGCTGACTGGCAGGTTGAGAGAATCAAAGCTTAAGATTTAAAGTACAATTCGCAATGATTAAAGTGATTTTTAGAAGTCCATATCTTGCTTGGAGAGACAGTCTCAGAAGTAATCCAGTGGAATCACCCCACTGAGTCACACATGCCCCTGCTCTGCCTTTCAGCATGCCCTTAGCACTGCTGCCCATCACTGCAGTGCACTCTGCACTGTGCCTGTTTCTCCTGCAATAGCATAGGGCCATAGTATGGTGTTAAGAAGCTGCTCTACTCATGGGATTGCAATATCCAGGGCTTTTTCTATAGCAACTGGATTTGCCTTATACAGCCCTCTGAGAAGAAGATAACATTGACCTGAGCTAGTATGAATTCCAACTGGAACTGAGTTGGAAGTTCTACAAGGCTCTACCAGGAACTGGGACACAAGTGGAAGGGAGGCCCTACTGCTATGGATCTGCATCACCTTTTGTTTCCCATTCCCAGACCAGTTAATCAGGTTTGCCATCTTCTGCCAAGCTTTCTCTTGCCAGAGAAAGAAATTACTAAAAAAATTTAATAAGTAAATTTTCCCACCCTGAATTGTCTTCAAATAATTGGTCCATGAAGTGGGACTGTCTAGAACAAAATTACTACTTAAAAAAAATTTTTGATCCTGATATTCGTCTCTATTTTGCATTCACATCTCCTGTGAAAGCTATTTTGTAGATGGGCTCTGTGATTGTACAACAGCCAAAATGAGTAAGAAACTCTGTAAACTGACTTGTTTTCCAACAATTACATGTGCACGTGCACATACTCAGATACTTCTATATACCAATCACTCCTGAAAATACAAATGGAAATAACAGTAATATTCCAAGCCCCCTCTTTTTCATTGCACACAGTTAAGAAAAAGCAAAAAAACCCCAAAACCTACTGCCATTCTTACTGATATACTTTATTGTATGTTATTAACATTTTCTGTCCCTTAGAAAAAAGATAAATTAATTATAATTAGCTCCCATTTGGACAATTTTGTGTGGAGCATTCATATCAGCGATGTGTTGAAAAAAGAGCCAAAATCAACACACACATTTTCTTAAGTGAAGACTTGAATAAAACAAAGTCAGGCACTTGGTTCCTCTTTCATTCCATATGATACACAGCTGCGTCAATCCCATCAGGAAACAGGCAACAGGAAATTCTTAACATTCTGAAGAGAAATCTAAAGATGTGTCTCATCACCCTTCCTCCTGAAAGTGGTTTTCAATTGTCTAAAAGATGTTTATACTAGTTTAAAATTATTAATTACTTTGCTTAGCTTTTAAGCAGCTATAGGCCTCATTAAGTAGCTAACAAGGAAACAAAAATTTTTTTCATTTTGTAAGTTGCCTTCACTTTTTCATTTCCTTCATCCCAAAATATAAATTGTTAAAGAAACCTTGACACCTTGAAACCTTGACACAAAATCAAAGCCAAGTACTCTAGCTGTAAGAAAATGTTCCTTCATAATGCGCTGCTCCTGTGTTATTTGTGTTTCTAACTATAGCTCTTGCATATATAATTCCATTATGTTTTTATAAATCACCATTTTGAAAAATGCTTTTGAACCATTAATATATTTTCCTGGTTAAAATTCTTTGAGATGTTCTTAACAAGAGTCTTAGATAATGAATTTGGGCAAACTCTGGAACAGTCTTTACAGTATTATCATTCTCATTAATTTTCAGAACTACCCACTGTGTTGAGATGATTGTCATGGGCCTAAGACTTCAATTTGGCTAAATATTTTTGCATATATTTCAACATATAAGTAACTAACAGATGTTTAAATGTTAAGTTCACAATCTAGAAATAGTTAAATATTTACTGTAGCATCATAATTTGGTTTTGCACTGATTTTTATTTTTCTGCTTCTATCTTTAAACACTCTAAAAGAGTCCCGCTTGGCTATGGGCAAAATGCTTTAAAACAACATCAAATGAAAACAAAACATACTCGATTTAGTAAATACAGCTGTGTTTTTAAAGAAAGAAAAAAAATAAACACTTAAAGGTACCACAAATTAAAAACAGAGAAAAGAAAAGAAAACATTTAATGCTAGAAATGTTACTTTTACCTAAGGTCCAGGCTTAACGTAAAACCTTTTAAATTGTTTGCATAATAAAGGTGTAAAATTCATGTTTTATTTTTGCTTCAGAAACCTTATACATTCTACTGTTTTACATCATTCCTAGAAGGCTATATTAGATGAAAACAAAATTACTTTCAAAATGTTAATACACAGCATACACAGTATTTTACTTTAGTCCAGATTATTCTTTTTCTTTGCTTTTTTTTTTTTTTTTTTGGTTATGTTATCTTTGAAGACTGCTTCTGTTTCCATTGTTTCATCCTTAACCATTCACATATCAGAGCAATAAGTATTTCATTACTGGTTTATCTGTCCAGAGGCTTGAGAAGCAGTAACAATTAACCCTCCCTTCACAGTGATTGATACAGGCTTTGCTTTCAATTTGTTCCACTACACAGATCATGAAATTCTGAATGCGATCATCCTTATTGACCTACACTTTCAAACACACGGCTACAATGAGATGAAAGTAATTATTAAAAGGAACACAGGACTACTCAATGCTGAAACAAAGTCTTGAAAAATCTTTTAGATGACCTTCTCATAAAATTAGCATCTTTTGATGGGAAATGAAATTATGGATTTTCTTCATAATCTGGAAATATTCAATGTAAATCTGATGAAGGTACGATATCATTATATGACAAAAGCCTAGTTCTAATGTCACATCAGTTCATACCTGACCCAATAAACAGACCTTCAACCAGAGTGATCATAGTAGGATCATGCCCTATATATTTTAAAAGTTCCTCTGTCAGCTTTATTTTACACCAGCTCTGTTTGAAATGTTGTGTTGAAAATGACAAGACAGTGATTACTATTCTATTGTGGTCTGTTTCAAAAAAGAAACAGTGTTTCTTTTTAAGATTCTGCACTTCTTGAGGCACCTAATGTAAATAAGTACAGAGGAAATTCAGACTGCTAAGGAAAAATGAGAAACTCAAGTCAGATTTCCATCATCAGCTGAGATGAACCAAGACCTATACAAACCACTGCTGGAGACTTACTGCAGTGGAAAACAAATATTTTTTCATAAACCCTTGAAAAATAACCCCACAAAATATTAATTTCTTTTAACTGATACATTTTTAAAAATTAAATAGGATTGGTAGTTCAGCAGTCATGATAGAACTATTTAAAAAATGGGATGCAGTCAAAGAAAATCAGGATAGCAAACTGTGCAGAAGGATGTTCTTACAGGCCCGAGGCTCTAATCACAAAAGAAAGTGATGGAGATGAACCAATACTGCATGGATTAGCAATGAATTATTTTGAACTATAATCATGTGCCAGCACAAAGGGGAGGTAAAAAGCTAGCCATTACTCACAAGCTGATCTGCAGATAAGAAGAAAAAAAAAGTGAAAAAGGGAAAAATTTATATGCTAAACTGAGTCAGGAGAATAATGAAAATCTACAATGTTGTTACACTTCAAGTAACATTATATTTAATGTCTTTCATGTACTGTATAATGTTGAGTATTTACACAATACAGTCTGTAAGACACTAGGGCTAAAGCAGGGTTAAATTGGATAACTCTTCTGTAAATTAGTACTGCATAATAATATGTGCTGAAAAATATCCTAATAGATGAGTTAGTTTTAAAATAGCACACATGGGCACTAATTTCTCCCTCTGTAAAACCACAGTTAATACACACACACACACACACACACACACACACATATATATAGTCCTAGGTATACTGGTACAGGTGTATGAAAATGTGTAAATGCACATACATACTTATGTATACACATAGGCATATATAATAAGGGATTTAATTTTCATTAGTCCATCTGAAAGCTAAGCATCACCATCTTAAGATTCAATGCTAGTTTTCCCTTCAGGAGAGGAAAATGTTAGAAATAATTTTGTGAGAAAAGAAAAATCAAAACTGCTATCCACAAAGATTCCTGAGATTCTTATGAACAGACTGTTTAAATGAAGAGCACTTTAATCAGTAGAGGAATCCTCACGTTTCTAATGTCTTGCTGTGCATTCTGCAGGTTATAGTAGCAGCTGGTAGAGGTCATATATCTTTTGTGAGCATCCCAAAAAGGCTCACTGCCAGACTGTTAAATTATGAATAAGCAATGAACAAAAGAATGCAGATACGGTGGTGACAAGATAATCCAAGCAAATTTATCTATGACAAATTTCACAGGATTAACAAATTACATTTACACAGAACAATAAAAATGTGGGGGGAAAAAAAAGAAAAAAAAAAAGGAAAAAGGGAAAAAAAAAAAGCCTACTTTTTCCTCACAGCATTAGAGGGAAAGAAAACCTCCATTCCAGTACATGTATTTACATTTAACTTTAGATAAAGTAAGACATAGCTCACTGAAGATGAACAACTAGCATTATTTCCTTTCAAGCAAATACATATTGTGTGTCTATCTAATATACAACATATGCCTGCACTTTTCAGTATACATATATATTAGTCAGTTGAAAATCCTTTAAAGTTTTCCTCACAATTAGTAAGAAGCAGAATAAATACTGAAAAATTCTAATTTTGCTTTTCAGGCGAAGTATCTTTCCATTCTCTGTCAGTTAAAACACACTTTTTCCCGTAATCACGTTGGGGTTTGTTCCTATTTCAACTGAACAAATATGCAATACCTGATAATTACCACAAGAAACAAATAAGTCATGAATAGAACTTAAATATCTTTTTTTTGCAGTAGTACCATAATAAACTTTTTTTAAAAAAATCACTCCGAAAGGAATTCTAAGTCCATAATCTAAATAGGGGCTGCTCCTAAAGATAGACATTCAGCATGTCAAATAATTTGGGGGGAAAGAAAAGGAGATTTGCAATGTTTGCTACATCCTGTGGTTTCCTGTTCTGGTTTTTTGTAGTGATGCAAAAAAATTTAAATATGACCCTTAAAAAGCATGGAATAACAGCTTCAAAACTGCCGTTCTGTAGACAAGCACTTTTCTTCCTATTAAAAAAGGAATAAAAAGAAAGACAGCATCTCTTAGTTTGGAAATTTGAGTGTAAGTAGAGTGATTGATAAAAAAAACAGCGTATATGTTTGACAGATCTGGAATCAGCTGTATCTTTTCTATCATGCTTCTCATCTGAAGTCTATTTTCTGTCACCTCCATTTATTTCCTGTTGTTTGTTAATCTGAAACAGTTGTTTAGTAAAAATAGATCTTGAATAAATATGGGCCTTCTGAAATCATATGTATCATTTGCTTATCAAAGATATGTTCTGGTTACAGAGAACTGCCTACAAACAGGAAACCTCACTATTAAAGTGAACATCCAATTAATTAAGATACTTTAGTAAACAACTTGGATCCTGCAAACAACTACTTGAGTACCATTTATCTACCTCATTCAGCCAGTGAAAAATATTACTGCACTTTCAATTTTTCACAAGAAATTCAAGTTTTATTGTAAAACTGAACAGCAGCTCAGAAAGAATGAATAGATAAATTAGCCCAAAATATTTGTTTCTCTTTTTATGTTTATCTTCTATTTGTTACTTAGCAAGAGAAAACGGGCTTGTTTTTTAAAATGCAATTCTTTTCAAGAACCTCCTGTCCATACTGTTAGCAATTTATGCAAAGGTGAAGCAAACATGCCAATCCTACATCTAACTATAGTCAGACAAATAAAATCAGCTACTTTTTTTTTCAGCTGTGAAGGTTGAAGGATAAGTACCACTGGCAGCTATTCTCTTTTTTAATACTTTTTTCCTTTTTTAATCCTGCTGCCAGTGCTGTACACATTCAGTCACTCAGTTCTTTCTGTTGACCTCAACCTTGACCTGTGGAAACTGCCCACTTACATTTTTTTCCCACAAAGTAACAAATTCTGCCTCCCATCATCTCTAAGAAAAAACAGCTTTTAAACAAATATTCTTCTAAAATTTGGTATACTATATTTTTGCTAAATGAATTACAGCTTTGGCACCTAACTCATACACAAGCCTAGGCTGTGAGTAAACTGATTGCAAATGTGAATTTGCACATGACTTTCAAATATGACATTTCAGCAAGAGGGAAAGAAAATCCTTTTCCCCCTCCCCATTCTAATGTAAGTATAGAGTTCTAATATATAAATATACAGTTCTATGCCTATATTTCAACAAAACTATAAGCCTTTAGGATTTCATCCAAAATGACTGCTCAAAGACTATTCATTACACAATAAAATGCAGTTTAAAACAATGTAGTATCTAATGAAGCCTGTTCTAAATTTTTGTTGGAGACAAAATTCCCAGGCAAGTATTTTAAAGGGAGCTTATAGGATTTAGGTGCCCATATTTCACTAAAATGCAGTATGTGTTGAATGCCTAAATCCAATAGGCTCTTCAGAAAATCCAAGCCCCTGGGACATTATCGTAGATTACGTACATACATATTATTCAGACTATATCCCCTAAGTTCACTATATACATATGTAAACCTAACATGCCTGCAGGTAATGGAACAGTACTTTTCCACTTAAATTATTTAACATAAGTGTTGAACTTCTATTATATATCAAGCTAACAGCTAATTTTAAATTGCAATCAAGCCATTCTCTGAAAGCACTTTATTTCAGTGGAGGTTTTGCCTGTAAAAGAAATGTAAATCCCTCTAATGAAGGCAGTGTAATCTTTGAATACACAGTCAAAATGGGGGCAGGAATTTTACTCCTAGTGCTAACACTGACATCTTTTGCCACTTCTGCTAGTTCTCAAAAATCTTTTGTGTGTAACTGTCTCATCAGTAAAACACGTAGAACAGCGTTTTCAGACCTTTCGAAGCATGCTAAGCCAAATAAAGAAACATATCTACAGAAATACTCAGTATTAATATTAAAGTCTTCTTCAGACATTGAATGACACCAATGAGAAGCTCCCCAGAACAGACAAATGACATAACATGACAGAAGAGTCCAAAGTCCAAAATGCAACACACAAGAAAGGCTGGGAAAATAGCCTGTAAGAAAATCTTCAAAACTCTGCTTTCAGTAATCCGTTTCAAATTCTTTCTAACATATCGCTTATTCTTTAATGTGCCTGGCTCTCGCCTGCATGTAGAGTGCCGGGTAAGGGCTGGCATAACTCTCAGTATCTAGCTGCAGCAGGCTGAGATCAGGATCTCCTTGAGAATCACTCCATTTTTACTTGACAATCTCAAGACTTTCGCATTTTATAATAACACACAGAAGCAAAGTTCACTCCTCCTCCCACTAAGTATATTTGTCATTGCGATCTCTCTGAGAACAAATTCACATCTATTAAATTATATGTTAAAAATACTTTTATCCTTGCTTGTGATTCTCTGTAGTATACTTTAATTGTGTACCTAATTTCATTTGGGACTTTTCTAAAGATTAAGGTACAACTTGAACTCAATATTCTCCCAAAGACAGGGTCCAGTTCTGCCAAGTTACAGACACAAATACTATCCTACCCTTACTGTACCTTCTTTGTCCTGTGTAATATACTTCTGTGGCATACAAAATTAACGAATATTTGTACTACTCGAAGTCCTGTTCAAATGAATGGCACAACGGTTCTATTCATTTGACTAGGACTTTGTGTATTGCAAAACCACTGCTCCAGCTAGTCACAGAACAATGCTCCAGTCATATAAGACATGGCAGCAACTATTATATTCTTACTATGGCACATCTTCTTATGCACCAAAATACAATATTATTACAAATTATCCTTATTATGCAATGTCCTATTAAACAAAAAGTCACACTCCTCATTCGCACTAATGGGATTTTTTATGTTAAAGGTAACATACAGTAGCCTTATTAATATTACATAGAACGAAATTACCTCTTCTGAAAAAATGTAATTCTTTTGAAATGAAATTTCTTTTGAAATGAAATTTCAAAACATTTCCTCTCACGGACGTAAATCTTTGGCAGCTTCTTTAAAAAAAACGCCAAACAATAAGCATAAGCAAACAAACCAAAGAAACAAATGACTGGAGTGAAAATGCAGTCTTTTCTATATACCTTAAAAATATCCTATGTTAAAAATATATAAACAAATTTCCAGGGTGACATCCGGCAGAACAAGTTTGTTTGACTCATTTTAAAACATGCCATGACTATGCTGATGTGACTATGCTGAAAACACAAGATGAGGTGCTTTTACACCTGCAGGAGCTACTACTGATAATAATATAAAATTGATCTGATGGACTAACTGAATGGAAGGTTTATTTACATGGGATGAAGTGAGATTTCAGGAAATGGTTTCATAATAGTAAACATTTACTTAATGGCTATCAAATGAACTTCTGCCACGTTGGTTAAATGGCTTCATTCTACTGACCTCGGTGCAAGAAGAATCATTCTAGAAATGTTAATAAAATAGTAACAGTTAGTTTTAATGATCATTATCAGTTATTCAAAATTCTTATCTTAAAATACATTTTCCAATAAATAAGGTATTATTAGAAAGATCATTTTATGAAACAAAAAAAATTTAAACACCTTTACTTTTTAGGAAGTATGCTGGTGAAACTGATGCCTAGAATGTCAATTTTCAACAACTGTTTTACATCACTCTTGCAGTAAAATTCCCATCTGGGCTGGCAACTTGTGTGCCAAGTTTCAAACAAATGTGATTTGAAATTGCCAGTATATTAGACTCTGAAATTCAAGTGAGATGCTAATAAAAAGAGATGGATACTGACAATAGATCTTCATAATCTCTTAAAAATACCTATGGCTCTGGGTGTTGTATTAACCTGTTAACAAAATTCTCTAATTATTTGTAACTTACTTATAGTACAGCATTAGAATATAATGCCATCAGATTGTTAGAAAACCAGCTAACTGGATATAGTTTGTAAGAAAAAAACATTTGTTGTGTGAAGAATGTAGAAATGGTGTTACAGACAAAACCTTGTTATTCAGAATCCCATTAGTTACTGAAAATACCTAATATAAGTTTTATTGATCAATACTCTCATGTAAGCTCTAAATAATGTATGATTCCAGTGGAGAAAAATGCAGCAAATCAAATATGGTGGGAGAATGTTTCAAATTATGAAGAGTAGTATGACTGCTAATCCATAAATCAGAAATCAGAAAGATTGTTGTCATGTGGGAGGGCTCTATTTAATAAAGGTCATTATAACTCCTGGCTCTAGAGCTATAAGATCTAATATCCTCTCTGGTAGCTCTATGATATGCCCATGCATTACTGTTCTTGTTGACAGTCTGTTGCCTTGGAAATATTTCATTATTTCAGTTTTTCCATTTGTAGACCCTTGGCCTTGTGATATGAAGGCCACCCTATTTCATATTTTCGATTATCATTTAAGCAATCTTCTGGAGCTATTTATATAAAAGCAAGTGTTAGACAATGCATATCATCATTTATCACCGCTATGTTTAAGCTCATGCTCTAGAAAAAAATGCCAAAATAAAGGTGTTTTTCTCTTTCACTCTAAACCAATAGCACTCTAATATTATGATATGCTATACAAATCAATGCTGGCATATCATATGCATGACACTTCTGTCTATTTCATTTTCTTGGGTGTATATCCACACAGTTGAAAAAACTCAACTGTTGCTGTAAATGTAAAATTTGCTATCACTCACAGTTTAAAAGAAAATCAAACAAATGTAAGTGTATAACTTTCCATATATCCTTTTAAGAACCTAAACAGGTGAAAAAAGTTTGAAAGCTTTTCAAGTGCCTGGTTACATCAGAGACTACTACTTCTTACATCTGTTTTGTAAGCACATTTTTTGTTTGAAAAAATGTAACAAGGTCTACCCAAATACTTGTGGTAGTGAAGACTGAAAAAACAATCTACTCAAAGTTAATTTAGAGGATTCTTAATCTTGAGAACTAGTTTACTGAAGTAGTAGCTAAGAAACTGCAAAACCCTTTCAGTAAGTGCTATGCTCTTGTATGCCAAATATCTTGGCTCACACAGATGAAAGGATGTGTACAAAGACAGCTAAAATAGTTACACACAAGACTTCATGAGCACATTACACAACTTTTCATAAAGTGTACATGAATATCGGTTTATTGAAGCACTGATCCATTTTCTCCAAAACTTTTAAGGAATAAACAGATTACCATTATTTCTGCTACAAAAAATATCATCAACTTCTACATGCAATACTTATACCTAAACTGTCCAGAGCACTGTACAGAGTGATAACAAAGGGAAACCTAAGGGCAAAAAACAACTTCTTGGACACTAGGCCAAGTTTGTGGCTATTAGACTACCTTTTTCCCCTGAAATGATTACACCTCCCACTCCCTACAGGGAAAAACTACTCCGATCCAACCTTTAAAATGACAGCATCAGAGCTGAACAAGAAGATGCTATTAAAGGGCATTAAATTAAATACAGTATATCCTCCTACAACTTCAATCAGAATTTCAGACCAAGTGTTATTTAGTTCAGCTCTCAAGTGGAGCAGAATAACAAATCGCGCACTTTGATTTACCTTCTCCGAATGCCAAATGGAGACAGGTGATAAAGAAAGCACTCATGCACAGGCTATGAAGTTTCCCCTAGAAATTAATTCTATCTTCAAGATTCCTATCTCAGAGAAATTCCCAAAATGGCACACAAATATGCTTCTGCCAGAGAGATTACTGAAGCTATCCTGGCAAATACACTTAGCACTAATATAGTAACATTCTCAGAAAGAAGACAGCAGAATTGTTTGGTGGGGGGGACAGGACTTATTCATATGAATTGTTTTTCCAACAAAAAACTCTGCAGGAGAAAAACCTGCTGCTTTAAGTGTTATTAACACAGTAGAAACATCTTTGCAGCCACTGGAATGAAGATTAAAAAAAAAAATGTTTGTAGTTGAAAATGAAAATCTGTAGTTCAGTCATTGACTTCTAAGGATGCACCGTTTTCCCATTATGCGTAAATCCTAATTTTGCTACAAATCAATATAGCCTTGTCAAAGTGCACCAGTTAATACTAATGCATCTAAGACAAGCACACTAACACTTCAGTGGTGAATAGGAAATATATGGGTTTTTTATAGCGGGCAGTCTGCTTTCTTAGGAAAAATGGCACAGCTACTTAGACAAAATCCATGGGGTTTGGAAGTTGTACTAGAAATGTTGATCATTCTAAAATATGCAAGTATGAAATTAAGGCTAAAGTACTTTCGTTTAAATAATTTTCAGATTTATTTGTGCTTTGAAATATAAACCAACTAACACATCATCCAGCTACTTTTAAAGGCTATCTAAATGTTAATTTCCATTTTTCCAACTAGCCAGGAACCTTCCTCACCCCTCACACTCAAGTCCACTTGTAACGCTGAAGGGGCGGGAGGGAATGAGCCCACCCCAAACCCTCCGGCTGCTCTTCTTCTGGGCATATATCTCGTCGCAGTGTAGCAATAGAGCTTTGAATACTTTTGTAAGAATCACAAAGTAACATCACATGAACTTGTACTCTTGTCTCCTACCAGTCACTTCTAGAAAGATTCACTTTACTAGAACAAATCCGCTACGGGCAATTCGTGTCACCAGCAGAGCAGATTAATCACAAGCACTCTCTCCCAACAAAAGTAC